>JAPYZM010004216.1:0-11355 GCA_030522845.1 Psyttalia concolor
GCTTCATAGCGACTATTGTACATGATATTTTCTGTAGAAGTTTTCAAATATATGTATTTATAATATAATAATTGATTTTTTTCTTAAAATAAAAAAAAAACTTTTTTTCGGTTGTAAAAAAATCTGATGTGATAGAGTAATTATGTAGGTAATTTTGTGTTCAAAATACTATAAATTAGTGATATTTATCACTCATATCAAAACAACTTTTAAAAAGTCTTTTTTTGTCGGCCGGTGTTAACGAAACACGATGGCCTTGGAACCTCTTTCAGGACACTTTGCACCGCTTTTTTTACCTCGTCAGGGTGCATTGGAAAGCCCAATTTTGCTTTATTGATGATCCATTTCTCCAATCGATCTTGTCCGCCAGCCGTCAAAACAGAATCAGGACCCCTTTTTGAGGTAACGGAAGATTTGCTGTCACTTTTGCATGTAGTGTTGATTTCGGAATTCCATATTCTTGGGCAGTTTTTAATATACTTGCGCCACTTCTTACTTATTTTAAAGCATTTTCCAAATCTTCGGTGGAGTAATTATATAATTTATATGCTTTTTTAGCTTTAGACATCTGAAAAAATCCCATTAAACCTATTAATGTTTTTTAACTGCTAAAATATTTTGCCTTTCATCTACTAGAATGAGGTTAGAAATCGCATGCCAGTAGAAGGATATTGATATTTTATGTACAGAACTATTTTTTCAATGATTTTTTGAATGATTTTCGTATTTTCAATTAAACTTCATTTTTTAGGGATGAAATTGATATATATTACTTACCGTCTTTCATTGGATTAGAATTTGAATAATCACTCAGAATCAATCTTGTCGTACCACACTTATCTATTCACTTGTGCTCCCACCAGGCCACACAACTGTGAGACTAGCCTTTTTTCGAATTTTTGGATATATAGTCTAATAAAATTTCGTGAAACTGAATATTTTTGAAATTAAGATACTCTATTCTAACTGAAAAAAATTGATATGGCCAAAATCTTCTCGTTTTTTTTTCATGTATAATGTAATTAAAGTGCAAACTGTCCATGTACTGGCTACTTCCATCTATTGGGCAAGTCACCCTAGGTTATAATTTTTTATGATTATGTGGCGATGGAACTTAATTTAACCTTAACTATGGGTTAACCATGGTTAATTTGACCAAAAAACTGGCCCTTAGTAGAAAACGTTAAAACAGTCACAGTTGTGTGAAATAAGTTCTCCTGATTTTTTCGACGCAATAACTTTTATTTTACATTTTTAGATTAAGAAACTGAGTAAATTGTTCAATCCAATCTACCAACAAAATGCTCTACCATTTTCATTATCTGTTCGACCACAATTTAAGCTCCTAGTGAAGTCGCTCAAATTTTGCACGGTTTTTTTGTTTCATCGGTATATTGATGAGTAATCCACGTCAGCAATTTAAAGCGCACGAAATTGGCGTACTATCAAATGAGGAGTGGATTTCATTTGAAACTCATCGAATTGTTGGAATTGCCGAACAAGAATTGTGTTTCCACGAGTTTCTCCTGCCACCGCATCAGTACGGAGAAATACTCCGAAGAATATAGAATTGAAATGAGGAAAAAGTAGTCTTCAAATTTACCCCCACTTTTTTCAATCTCCAGTATATTCTTGTCTCTCGCCTCTGAAACTCAGGCCCTGGGCTGAGTCTCAGGAGTAGTGTACCTTAAAAACCTTAAGATTCAACCAATCAGAGACACAGGTTCTTAGGCCCTCTAGTGCCGGTAGGTAGCAGCGGCTCTGATTGGTTCAATTTTGAATTTGTTATCAAGTCCTTGATAACTCGACAATCCGTGTACCCACCATGACACTGAGCTTTTAAATCTACAGCACATTAAATTGATATATTGATTCGTTACCGATAAATTAAATTGAGGTTAAACCCTCGATTTGAAGTAACTGGTCGGAACAACAATGAGGTTATCCCCGTGAAGTGTTGAAAACCAATAAATAATGGATAATTTACTAGATAACATGGATGTCAAGCAGAATAATGCCTTTCTGATTAAATATCACAATATTAACAACAAATTAAAGAAGTGAGTGGAATTACTTTATTCATTAACTCGTCAAATAATCACTTAATTTCTGTTTTTTGTTTAATAACTTAACTTAAAAGTGAAAGAAGATATCATTTACATTGTAATGGTATTTTTTGTGGAATCGTTTTTTTCTCTAGAGAAGAGTTTCTTATGAACACCTCACTATTTTTTGTTAGTTTTAAGACATTTTCAAAAATATTATCCAAAAAAAAACAAACTCATTCGTTTTTAATTTCCTAACTGTACGATTCCACTAAGAAGCTGCTAAAAAAATCATAAATTAAACATGATCCAATTATCTCCATTAATTTCTTCGAATTATCTTTATCTGCAGGAGATTTCTGAGGAATCCAAACATAACAGAAGCCAGTGATCAATTCAGTAAGTTTCCAAGAATCTTAACTACAAATAATGAATATCCAGTTGATATGCAATTACCTCGAATACATGCCATTGTGTATTTTTCACTGACAGATTCATTAACACTTCATTGTGAGCAAGAAGAGGCTTGGCAATACGCAGGTCTGTGTTCTTCAGCAGTTGCAAGATGCCACCACACCCTCGGGGACACAGAATCAGAGATAAATAATTTATTGAGAGCAGGAAGGCATTTTTTAACAGCAGACAAGCAGAACTGGAGCATTGGATGCCCCTCGGTGGGCCAGGAGAATTTTCAGGCAGCTATAAGTTGCTTTAGTGAGACCCTCCGAGCCCGTCAGGATGTGCCTGAGTTCAATTGTATGGCTGCTGGCGCGATGCTCGAGTTGGCGATTGCCCTAGGGCCAAACCCAGCCGCTAGAGAACTTGTGAAAAAATCTATTGGAATATTTCCAACTACTCAAGCCTTCGACTTGCTGATGTCTTATTACATTAAACAAGGTAGTTTCTTATTTTTGAGAGAATACAAAGTAAAAATATTTAATAATATTGGACGTAGAAGTTGGAATTTTAGAACTAAATAGTTACTAACATTTTTGGTTTTGTTGAGGATCAAATGATGTAGAAGGTCAAGTGACCCTTAAGAACATTTGGAATTGAACATTAAAGGATCTTTAATTTTCTGCGTTACGAATCAAATGATATTTCGAGTTAATGTTGTTAACAAATCATTCATCATTAACAACGTTTGCATTTGACTATTAAAAATCTCTTCAATTTGGAGGGAAGAAAAAAATTGATTGAATTTTAGATTTCGAAATTTTCTTTGCATTTGGTTGAGGATTAAAGGATCGTAATAGTATATTTCGTAACAAGTGATAAAAAAGGGTTTTTGGCGAGTGGGATATTTATGTCATAAGCCGAAGGCGAGTGATATAATCCCACGAGTCAAAAATTCATTTTTTCACGAGTTACGTGAAAAAAGTGGTTTTTGACTCGTGGGATTATATCACTCGCCTTCGGCTCGTGGTATAAACTTCCCACACGCCAAAAACCATTTTTTTTCACTTGTTACGAAATATACTATTTCATCTCAATATGTCGAAAAACTCCGCTTCGCGTCGAGTGACTGAAAAGTTACTTTTCCGACACAGCGTGATGAAAAGTTTGTTAAAGTTAAGGTAAAATGGTCTTAACGATCAAAGAACCCTTAAGAACGTTTAAAGTTGAATGGAAAAATCTTGATGGTTAGAATGACTTTAAAATTTGTTATGCCACTCCTGCCTGAAACCGGCTACAGCCGGTTCCAGGTGTCGTGGCATAAAATTATGTTCAAGACTTGTTGGGAAATTTCGTCCTCAACGTGTGTGGTTACATTACTCGCCTACGGCTCATGCTGTAAACCTCACACACGTTGAAAACAAAATTGCCTCACACGTGCTGCAATATAGTATTCTATTAAAGGTTACATGCTATTGAGGGTCGAGTAATTCTAAAAAATATTCGGAATAGCGGGTTGAACGATCTTAACGGTAAATGAGAATATCAAAACCTTAAGAACTGATCGAAAATTTTTTTAACAATATTTTTAGGAGATTATTCCTCAGCCTTCAATCTGAGCAGTGAAATTATGGATTTGATAGTGTCCTCAGTAGTTTCGAATTATTCTACGCATTACAAAATTTTCATACGTAAAACTGAGATTAATCGATTGCTGCTGATTTTGAGTCAACAAGTGACTGTCCAGAGATTATCCCCAGAAGTTTCTGAGGTGTTGGAGAGGTATACATCGATTGAGGATAATTGGAGTGCAAGTAAAAAATCATTTATGTATCAATTTCGTCTTAATGGAGGATCAATGATGAGATATATTAGAAAGCATCGCATTTCAGACAAATTAATCTCGCCTAAAGAAGATTTTTCTGATATTTGATTATCAAATTCTTCAACTTTCTAATTGATTGTTGGTTCTTCTTTTCTTTATAACTTCATTTAATTCGGATTTTATTTTAGATTTCTTTACTTCACGAATTCCACTTTCTTAATCAAACAATTGTTCCATTAATGGCTTAATCAAATATACATTCAAATAATAAATCAACCGTTATCTTTTACTATTTTTCAGGCGCATATATGAATGAGGACGAATTTGCCCTCTTCCAGTCTCTAGTCTTCGCCTGTCAATCTAAGGACAACCACTCTCTCTTCACGCTCGAGAGCGCCTTATGGAAGTTCTTGGATGCAGAACAGAAAGATTTATTACGCATTCTAGTTAAGATTGTCACAAACGAATAGTCTCATATTACTGGCCCATTTTATCATTTAATACCTTATAGAAATAACCCTATTTTTATGCAATCATTTAGAAGCATTCGGTTTAATCTCCATATTGAAAACATTTCAGTTAGGTTCATTTGAACTGACTCTGTTTATATTGTTCATATTCGAAATTATTTTGATGAAGATCATTTCATGATTTCGTATATCATTGATAATGCATTGATACCAGGATTTATTTTGAAATATTTAAATATTTTTTATTACACAAAGTTTAAAAAATAGATGCATGATTTATTTTTCTTCTATTTTTTTCAGGTTTATTCGATCTTTCGTAGATCATAAGGTTTTTGAAAATGTCAAAAGGCACTTTTCTTACAACAAATGGAATTAAATTTACCGCCCTCAACTGAATTTTCATATCAAAATCTATTGAGAAGGATAAAAACAATGAAATTAATTCTTAAGTTGTTCAACGAGTAAAGATTGGATATAACGTATAGATTGTCCAATTCAAGTTATGTCTTTTACTGTCCTAAATTGTTATAACTATTGTGTTGCCACTTCTACAATCATAAAATTCTTAATATTACATAACTACCTCAATCGTCCCCTCCAATCTTGAACCCCTTTTCAATCATCCTGAATAAATTTATCATCCCTTTCCATTGACTGCTTCCCTGTAACCATGGGGATTCATAGTCTGCCACTTCCAGAAGTCCCTACACATGTCCTCCACTGTCAGCTTGCTACTCCAGCCCAGTTCTTCCTTCGCCAGATCCGCATTAGCCCACATGCTCACAATGTCCCCCTCCCTCCTTTCCTGAATGACATAAGGAACCCTCGTCCCCGTGACCTTTTCGAAAGTTCTGATGAGTTCCAACACAGAGACCCCCTTCCCAGTCCCCAAATTATAGACCCTCAGTCTGCCGTGGCTCTTCTGCAGAGCTGTCAGTGCCGCCACATGTCCTCCAGCTAGATCCATCACGTGAATATAATCTCGTACACCAGTTCCATCGGGTGTCGGGTAGTCACCTCCAAAGATCGTCAACTCGTTTTTGTGCTTCAATGCTACTTGCGCGATGAACGGCATAAGATTTGTAAAGGCTTTCGTTGGATCTTCGCCTATTAATCCACTGGGATGAGCACCCACTGGGTTGAAGTACCTCAGGCAGACAATGTTCCAGGTTTTCTCCGCCTTTGAAATGTCCTTGAGCATCTCTTCGATGAAATATTTCGTCCTACCGTAGACGTTTGTTATGTTCCCTACGGGGTGATCTTCGGTGATTGGAAGATAATCAGGCTCTCCATAAACTGTACAAGAACTGGAGAAAACCAGCTGAAAACATCCTGCGGCTTTCATCACCTTCAAGAGGAGACAGTTGATTACAATAATAATAAATTACTCTGACGGAAGTGGAATTTCATTTGAAATGTAGTCGGGAAAAGGAGGGGGGCGATGTCAGCATTTGTTTGGAAAACTAGATCGGGAATGCCTTGTTTTTGCGGTTTTACCGGAAAAATGAGGACTTCAACTAATGATTGTATCATACTAAGATAGTTCAAATTTTTTGAAAATTTATTTTCAATATCTAATTTTCAATACGTCATAAATTATGGAAAATTGTTGATTTTCATTTTAAAGGGTTCGAGGGAGTCGCTTCAAACTGAATTTAACATTCTTTCACAAAAAAAATTTTCATTAAATCTCATATTCAGGGTGATTTTTTCTCACGAAATCGATTTTTTAAATCAAAATGATCGTCGATCGTTTAAAATGAAACATTGTATTTAATTTAATGGAAACATTACTCTAACAAAAATTTCCAATATGCTAATATGGTTACCATATTTCATTCTTCAATTCTCAAAACTGCAAAAGATACGTTTTAAAATACACATATCAATCTCAGAAAGTAGTTATTTTTGAAGAGTTGAAAATATTTTCGAAATGTTTTTTGAATATCAATTAGAATGAGTGAGTTTCGAGAAAAGAAATATTCTAACAATAATTTCTGAAGTTCTCCAATAAACGTAAAAAACTGTGGATTGAATTTTATTGAAAGCATTATAGTCATATACACTTTACTTTAAGACATTATATCTGAAAAATCCATGGATAATGGAGCTTCCAAAGAAGGCACTACGAAGATTGGCTCTTTATAAAATTTTCAGCAATCGTCATAAAAATCAAATTAATGAAGGCGTTTATTCACAACCGTCCGTATAATGGTCTTTTATGTTCGACTTAAAAGCATTGTATTACACATTATGAGCTATAATTAAAGCCATTTTAAATTAACAATTTCACCGAAACTCTGTTGCAAAAATAATAATAATAATAATGGACTTTTCAAAGTTAAAATAATGATTATTGCTATCGCCTTCATGTTCGAAGGTGATCGAAAATATGTCCAACCAAATTTTTCGATCCATCACTCAATGATTCCAAACGTTTTTTGTTCAATTATCGTGAAAAAAAAACATTTTTGGCAATACATGAAACTAAATAAAGTAAATTAATTTGGTTTTAGTGAATGCGACAGATACGACACAATAATACATATATTTGCTGAAAAATTCAAAATGCATCATGTCATTAGCAAACAATCGCGAAGTAATTATGAGAAATTTGAGTATACTAAAATTATGAAAATAAAATGTCTACATGTTCCCGCCCATATGTAGGGACACGACTTAGAAATTCCATTTGTGGACTTTGCAGATTATACTGGGTTAATCTAATGTTAAAAATAAAACACTTAAATTTGATCAATTACAACGGTTCCGTTCGTAAAAATTATAATCAAGTGAATTAGAAATAATGATCAAATCGTCAGTAGACCTAATTTCCAAACTGCAAAAATCATGGACGCAGGTCGGGAATTAGATTTGTTTATGATTTAATCATTATTGTTTTTGTACTTAGTCATGCCGATGTCGAGGTAACAAATTATTACACCTAGTCTTTAAGATGCGACCATTTTAGATTATATTATACATTTTAGATTATATTACCGCGCACTGTTATTGTAACAATTGAAATGGAAATTGAGTTAACGCAGTAAGAGTGGTATAATCTCAAAAATCACATTGGTTTTTTTTTGGTTCAAATCATTTATGTATTAAAATTTTTTCAAATTGAATCTCCATTTTTGAGTAGTTGGAGACAGTTTTGATCTAAATAAATCGATTTCTTCGAAGAAATCCCGCGGAAAATGAATTTTGATCATTTTCTCTTTTGAAGACGAATAAGTTTTTCTCGAGGTTAGCCCTCCTTAACCCTTGTTAAATCCTAAAAAAATACCTCTAGAAGGTTTATCGCCCCGATGACGTTGTTCTTGTAGTAGTGCAGGGGCACTTGCATGGATTCTCCGACCGCCTTTATCGCAGCGAAGTGGATGACACAGTCGATCTTGTGTTTCTTAAAGACGTCGTTCAAATGCTCTCGGTTGGTGAGGTCGCAGTTATAGAATTGAATAGTCTTTCCAGTTATTTGCTCAACTCGTGCAAGAGCTGCCGACGTTCCCGACGACGAAACACTGTTGGCGAAGTTGTCGATGGCGATGACCTCGTAGTCGGAGGAAAGAAGTTCTACAATGCAGTGAGACGCTATGTACCCGGCTCCACCAGTCACGAATACAGTTTTCCAGGGTTGGGACATTGTCGAAGGGATCACAGACTCAGAATTGTGGCGAACTCCTGGAAATCGCTGAGAGGTTCCTGTTAGATAAAAAACGATTTACGAATATTCTTTGGATTTCACAATCGAAAGCGCGCGTGTCAGGGTTGAGGATTCTTATGAAATAGGGGGGAGGTGAGGAGAGCAATTGGATTTATGCGATTTAGTATATGTATATATATAACTATTATATCTATAGAACTACATGCGGTGGTAACTCATTTTTTGAGAAATAACTAAATACTATCTATCAACGTCTAGCAAATACGGGGGCACCATCTTTTTCTAATTATTTTCATTTTTGTATTTCGGATTAGAAATTTTGAAAGGATTTTGTTACGTGAACAAACAAGCGTTGATACGGGGTGGTCTTTGTGTGGAAATACAACAATTGGCGATGAGCATTTATGACGATAAATCACAACTCGTAATTGAGCTTGTCGGATCAGCAGATGAGTCAGAACAGGGGTGAGAAAAAGTAAAACATAAAATTAGGATCAAAATAAAATGACGTAATAAAAGAAGTGAAAATACGTGAGCTCCTAGTATTCAAAATAATGAAGCTCAGAGCTAAATTTAACAATCACTTGATTTCTATTATTTTAAGGACGTTATGCAAAGTGGTAAAACCAGTAGTCGAATAAGCCCTATAATAAAAATTCGACACATTTTGTCATTTTCATCGATGGTATGATCATTTTTTGGATAAATGCATTTCAACATTAATGCCGAAATAAACTGAAAATGGCATTCGATTAGTTTTACTTTTCGTTGCAATCTAATTCCCAAAAATAATCGATTTCGGTTATTCTTGTCAAATTTCTCAAAATTATAAGTTGAAATTAAAAATCTGTGTTGTTTTTACATTTAATTGCAGTTTTTATAAGCCAAAAAATACTGGATTCCTCAATTAAAAGGTTAATCAAAGAAACTTTTGAATTTTGATAACCCAATGCTGATATTTTCAATTGTATAAAATTTATTGAATTTAATAAATTGGCCGTTATTCATATGAGGCAAATACGTTTTCAATACTGTTCATTCAATAAATATCACATTTGAGAGAAATAGTAAAATTTCTTAATTACAGTTTACCACTTCGCAACAGGATCTGTTCATAATTCCATGTAAAAACTTGTTCAATGATAATAATAGGACGGCGTAAACTCAAAGAAAAGGCAATGGCGACGGGCCCTAACGGTATTACGAAATTCCCAGAGGCTCACGCCTGTCACGGCTATACTGAATCTTTACAGGTTTGTCTAATTCGCTATTAAAACACGTGACCTTCACTTTCTATTAAGAGAATTTCTAGGGATTGCCCAATCTAATCCGAATAAATGATATATCAGTGGGAATAATACAAAAATCGTTCGGAAAATATCGTTCGAACTATAAACGGATGTATAATAAAAAAATAGCAGGTAAAAGCAGTCTCGAATCTACCTTATTATTTCTTCTTGGATCTAGATTTTTCAATTAGAGTTCTGCACTTTATTGGTATTTATGTGTAATCAAAGCAACAGGTGAATACAAAGGCTGAGGAAGGACACGATGAGTAGTTCCTACCGGCTGTACTGATGATCGCTGACTGGTCGTGGAGTTCTACAGTGAATCCAGTCTATAGTTTGATGATAATTGAACAAAAAAATGTACAGTTGAAGAAGGGATAATCCTCCGCAGCTTTTTATGTCGTCTTATGAACGAAAATTGGGTGTCGGAAATGTTTAAACCGGATGTTACAGGTTCCAGACCATCATGTACTTCACCAATTTTTTCGTGACCCGGGACCAACGGCGTGAACATGGTGTTAGTATGATCCTAAAGGCAATACCTGTTGGGACGATTACGATAACCGGGGCGAAACACTTCGACCATCTATTTGAATATATAGCTCTGCCCGAGGAAAGCGACAATAGTATATTTTGATAGTATATTATGTTGCAAGGGCGGGAACTCAGCGCAATTTCAGAGCCATTTTTTAAAATTCCATCGACGTGTTTATGAATCAATTCAAAAGAAAGCTTCTATTACGTGAAAGATAATTTTCTAAGGGAAAGTACATATAGCACAGTGGACGATTATTGTGGAAACGGGCGCCAAGTACGTTGGTCCTGACTATTTTTTGAACATTTTTTTTCCAATCAACTGCTCATAATCATCATTTCTTCTAGAGTTTGTTAGGACTTTACAATGCTTTTTATGACTCATTTCATTACACCTCACATAGATTAGTAATATTGAGTTGTCATTGATCAGCATAAGTTTGTAAAATCTTTAGAAGTGTTGATGATAGAGAAAAACTATAGCAATATCGCAGGGGAAAAAAACTTCACAAACTTGGCAACATTTCTTATTTCAGTTATGTGTTAATTTTCCATCCAATACATCCATTGAGTGTAAATATTTTATATCAGCTCATTAAATACTGTTCGTTTTCAAATTCTCTTAGGAGACGGTGTATTGAAATGGTTACTTGGTGTTTCTTTTTACAAATTGTTTTTTGTTTCTTACAGTATTTCATTTGTTTTTTAAAATAGGGATTCAATAAAAGACACATTTTTCATGTGAATAATACAAAATCATATATAATAGAGAATTTCTCTATCATTTTGTTGTCCTTATCCGTACAAGAAGGTGCATGATCACGCAGATGCGAATTCTATGTGATAGTTATATCAAGCTAGCTCTAGAATTTAAACGAGAATGGATTATGCAAACGATACTGAATCGTTCGCGGTTGATCCTTACGGAGTGAGGTGCCCCATTATTCCGGAGCATACCGGTGCAGATTCGGGGCAGTCATTTTTAGGGGTATAAAGAGTGAAATGATAGCCAAAAATATATTATTATATCATTTATTATCCATATATAGCCGATTAGGCTTTTTACAATTGTGGTATCATGGGCCGTCTTCCTCTCCAACCATGTCGCATTGTACCCCAGGAGCTGTAC
>JAPYZM010004217.1:0-12793 GCA_030522845.1 Psyttalia concolor
GGTGAGAACATGATTTTTCTCCCCGGCGTAGGAGTAAAGTCACAATTCCCTCCCGCGCAGCGGGAGGGAAGTGTGTACTTTGCTCCCGCCGGGGAGAAATAGTACATTTCCGGGCTGTCGTTATAGGGTTTTTTACTCGTGTGGCGTTGGCTTGTCCTCGCCTGCGGCTCAGACAAGCCAACCACACGAGTAAAAAAACCCTATAACGACACCCCGGACAATATTTTTCCGTAGTGACTTTGACTTTACCAAGTTTGGGACAGGGCGAATGCCAATTCCCGGACGAGGAAAAGTCAAGGTCAGTACGGACAAGAATTTTTTTCTGACGGAAAAAAAATTCAATTCTCAGCAAAAAAAATGTCGACTGAGGTGAATGTGCTTTTTCGTTCAATCCGTTTAATTGATTTATAAGTTTATTAATTACTCAATTTTATTTTTGCAACAGCGGACTTACTAAATTTCTGTTTTATCGACAGCTGACGACGAGTCTATTCTCTCCTATCGCAGGTGGATAAGCTCCTCTTCTATTTTCCCCCCGGCAGAATAAAAAAAGAACGAAACGGAAAAAGTACGACAAACGGAAGAGAACAAAGAGCCTGTGGTGAACTATAAAAAGCTATTCCATAAGATAATGAGCGTTGGATATTGATATTTGCAACCCCCGGTATTAAACCGCCCCCTGTCCCCCGATGGGCTTCAAACATGAAAACTAGAGTGGCTCACAGGTGCGCCTGCGTTGGCGCCTGAGTGTCTGTGAACCCGGGCTCCTTTGTCCACCTAAACGGAATTATTTCCCCTTTACCCACTTTATTTATTTTTTCTCCTCCTAATATGCACTGGCTATTGGGATACCTTGGAAACGTGTCGTTTCAATCAATCGAAGGGAATTGGACAATCGAGAGTTACCGAATTAAATTGACATTTCATTTTTTACGAAAAAAAAAGAGAATAATTTTATAATAACTTTTTAACAAATCGGCATTTACTTGGGGATTTTATTTCATTTGATTAAACAATTTCAGTTATCAATCTAATTTAAGTTAATGCATTTTTAAAAATTCAATTTAGTTTTTTTTTTCTTCAGTTGATTTCAATTTCAATCGGGGACTTCCATAATTTCAATCAATCGAAAGGAATTGGACGAAATTGAATTGAGATTTCATTGAAAATAAAAAGAGAATAAGTTTATAATTAGTTTTTAACAAATTTGCATTTATTTGGGATTTTGTTGAGAGGCGATACTTCAGGGACGACAATTTTTATAAATTTAATTTAATTTAACTTATCAATCGAATTTAATTTAATACATTTTTTAAATTTTATGATTAGTTTTTAATAAATTAAATTTATTTCGGGATTTTATTCAGAGGGGATACTTCGCACACGAGAAGTTTCATCAATTTAATCTCATTTAATTAAACAATTTCATTTATCAATCTAATTTAAGTTAATGCATTTTTTAAAATTCAGTTTAGGTTTTTTTTCTTCAGTTGATTTCAATTTCAATCGGGGGCTCCAATAATTTCAATCAATCGAAAGGAATTGGACGAAATTGAATTGAGATTTCATTAAAAATAAAAAGAGAATAAGTTTATAATTATTTTTTAACAAATTTGCATTTATTTGGGATTTTATTGAGAGGCGAGACTTCAGAGACGACAATTTTTATAAATTTAATTTAATTTAACTTATCAATCTAATTTATCAATCGAATTTAATTTAATACAGTTTTTTATTTAATTTACTTATTCTTCTTCAATTGAATTGAGTTGATGGTTTCGGGAATTGTTTAAAAGTTCGGAAATATTGATTTGAATTGCAATCGGGGACTTCAATAATTTTAATCAATCGAAACGAATTGGACGAAATTGCATTGAGATTTCATTAAAAATAAAAAGAGAATAAGTTTATAATTAGTTCTTAACAAATTTGCATTTATTTTGGGATTTTATTTAAAGGCGATACTTCAGAGACGACAATTTTTATTAATTTAATTTAATTGAACTTATCAATCTAATTCATCAATCGAATTTAATTTAATCCATTTTTTTATTTAATTTACTTATTTTTCTTCAATTGATTTGAGTCGATAGTTTCGGGAGTTGTCTAAACGACGGAAATATTGATTTGAATTGAACAGAATTGGACAATCGAGAGTCACAAAATAAAATTGAAATTTCCTTTAAAAAAAACGAGAATAATTTTCTAATCAGTTTTCAATAAATTAAATTGATTTGGGGATTTTATTCAGAGGCGATACTTCGAAGTCAAAAAAAGCTCATAAAAATCAATCCAATTTACCGATGCAATTTAACTTAATACATTTGTAAAAATCTACTTTTTTTTCATCTGTTGATTTGAGTCGATAGTTTCGGGAGTTGTCTAAACGACGGCAATATTGATTTGAATTGAACAGAATTGGACAATCGAGAGTGACAAAATAAAATTGAGATTGAGATTTAAAAAAGAAAAACTAGAATAATTTAATAATTAGTGTTTAATAAATTCAATTTAATACATTTTAAAAAAATTTATTTACTTTTTTTTCTTCTGTTGATTTGAGGAGGCAGTTTCGGGAATTGTTTAAAAGGTAGTAAATATTGATTTCAATTTCAATCGGGCACTACCGTATAATACGTTAAACATGCAACTGCGTCTCAAAAGTGTGGATGAGTCACGGAAAGTCGTAATTCACCAGGATCGGAAGGAAACGGTAGTTCCGCCGTTTTTCCCCTGCGAAATCGTCCCCCCCTCGTAGATCGATGGTAGTATTTGCTGATCAGTCATTATCGAGTCATTCCCAAATTTAATTCAATACGGGAATTTGTCGGTTAACTCGACGATTTAAAAAACAAAAAAGGCAACTTAACAAAAGAAAAAAATCAAATCCTCCACATAAAAAATCATTTTAAACAATAAAAAGTCGTCTAAAGAATGTTTCCCCTGCAATGGCAGCCAAATAATTTTTTAGTCATTATTTCTCTATAAATAATCAATTATTTATTTATAGTATGGCTACCAGAACGGAGACGTATTACTGCAATCATTATCAATGAAAAGGAACAATATTCCTGTTTAAATAATTAATGAACTAAATTTGGAATATCGTCTGATACTAAAAATAAACAATTTTCTATTAACATAAACAAACCCCATGTACCCACATGCGACAAAAGCCCGTTTAAAATCGAGCCCCACCGACAGTCGCCGAGTGCTCCCGAGGCCGGCCATGCGCGGACACTCGAGCCCCTAGACCAGCCGGATCGATAACACTCCTCAGTCCTGACGTTGACGTGAATCAGAGGTGATCGAAGTTATTTCCACTTCTGCTGGTCAAATCGCGAGAAAAAAAATCCCCAAAACTGATTTACAAAAGGCCTCTCCCCCACCGTTAATTCCCCCCCTCCAAAGTGATCAAGAGGTGCTGGTGACGCCCTGTCATCTTGACAGTATTCGCTTGACAGCCCCAGAGGCCGCGACTCGACCCAGTATCGACGCAGTAGTTGGGAAAATTCGATTTTTCACCGCTGGAACGGATTTTTTAGCCAGAAAAAATCCACTCCACGTGGAATTTCAATTGTGAATTGCGTGGGGATTATCGAACGTCTTATTCTTCGGAATAATTGTGTTTATTTTGGGGAGAAACACTCGATCGAGAGGTGTTTAATCCAGACAATCGAGGGATTCTAAACGAGTTACAATGGATTCAGATGCATCGTGTCCAGTTCCAAAGAGAGATAATGACGGAGATGTTTGCAAGGGCAAGACCAAGAACACCGGATGCTTTTGGAATATTCTAGATCCTCGTAAGAATTTTATTGTTCAACCTCTAAACATTATTCTCCTGCCATTTTTCGTTAAGCTCACTTTTTTGGGGGTCTTAAATTCATGATTTGAGGGTCTCAAATTAACAAGAATACAACAAAGAGATAGTGAACTGGAGATGCTGGTGATTTGGAATGATTTGGACGTCTCTAGGGCCAGTTGAATGCAATGGTTTTGGCTTCACGTGATTATTTTTTTCATTTCATTTCATTTGTCATCCACTGCTGCCCATTTTTTCAATCTCCATCCTCGTACTCATGGACTCTGACGTCATCCCTCGGAGATTTCACGTCCAGCCATTGTTTACATGGGCCAGCCGATGAGCTTGATGTAGGTCGGAGGAGAGATTTATTTGGGGTCTTTCGGAATTCCAGGGGCTGTGACGAGGGCTTTTACAGCTGGGAGATAGGCCGGCTCTGCTGGCATTGTCGGCGATAACGATGGTTATGTAATCACTGTGATCAATATAAAAAGAAGTAGAATTTACGGTTGAGAGAGAGAGAATCTTGGCAGGAGAGTAAAGTCCAGGAGACCAAGAAATTGACGCATTTCACGGAATTCCCAATTGTTTTTGGACGTGTTTGTTAACGTCCCCTTGGACTGGTTCTTTTTTATTATTGAAAGTGTCTAATTAAATATAATCTCCGAAGATATTAAAACAAAATTGGAGAGATTGAGTCGAGTGATTTTTGCAGATAATCAGATTCTGATGATTTTAATCACTAGAATTGGAAAAAAACAAAATGACGACATTTTTGTGGAACTTGACACATTTATTGATTGTAAATTTAGTTTCGGAATTACTTCAAGGCCGTTGGAGCCTCAGCCCCTGTCACCCAAGACAAAGGGCTCCTCAGGATTCCTGAGGATCGAGGGTCCAACGACCTTTTCCACTTTCAACCAAAAAGAAATCTCCCGATTTTCGTCAGACTCCATCAGCTGTTCAATCTCACTCCAGCCCTCGAGCCCTTAATTAAGTAATTAATGGCCATTGTGGAGCACTGGCTTGGACTTGTGAAGAGTTCTTCAACCTCATCCCGCGAAAATAGACCCCCCTATAAACGTCCACTTGCTCCAAGTTATTGATAAAGTGAGAGAGTCGAGGGCGGCCGGGATCGATACGCCCGTAAATAATAAATGCAGGATTGTTCACCCTGGAGTACAGAGCAGAATGTAAGATAGTGGGTCTGTCATCCTGCTTGGGGACCTTCTGATAATAATGATAAATCTTCGAGTCATTTCGTTGGAGTACGGACTGCAGCTAATGCTGTGTTGCTGCAGTGATTACACCAGTGGACGTGATTCAGAGTTGTAAATAGGCAGATGCTCTATGCAATCCTCTTCTGGTTCTCATTAATTCCCATTACATGCATTTTTTTTAACGTATTGATGACGATAATAGCACGCTCTGAATTTTTGCTTTTTTTTCCTGGCCAGAAAACGTCAATGAGAAGACAAAAGTCACTTCAATTTCCTACTATTTTGTTTATTTATTATTCTTACTCTGCTTATTATTGATAATCAGTAATTTGTGTCCTCAGGGGATCCAACTGCACAAACATTCTCGTTATTATTCTGTAAATACAACAACTAACATCAGTTAAAATATAATGATAATTAATTTATCGAGTGACGAGAAATCGATTACTGAGAGCCGAGAGGAGAAAAGTGTGTGCAGATTTTTCTAACTATCTCGGAAACTAATGGATCTACGAAAATTTGAGTTAATAGTTTTTTAAAGAGAATTTAAAGACCTACAATAAGTGTCTTGTCATTATTTTCTCTAAATGCAGTAGTTTCTGAGATAATTACAGAACAATTAATATTTCTATCGCTTTAGTCACTTCATCCTTTCGCATTCAATTAACTCCATTACTCCATTAAATTTTCCAACCGCTGGTGAGGGAATGTAGAATTAACCTCTGATTGTTGTTTTACAGACGCATGGTTTAACCCAGAAAGACTGAATCCAAAAGGTAAGAATAATTATTCAATTGTTCATTGAGAATGAAAAACCGGAGAAGTTGAGGGGGAGGGGAAGATTTTCGATGGATTCTCGTGGTTTTTCATTCTCCCTCTCTCGTAGTTTGCGATGGAAATTTATGTAAATATGTAGATATACTAGAGCTTTATCGCTATAGCGTGGTAAACTCTGAAATACTCTTTCTCTTTGTCCACCTCTACCCAGCGCAATTGTCGTATTCAATGAAACTCGCGGGGGGCAAAATAAATTCAACTCCTTACGAGAAAATAAAACAAGTTAATGAAGTGTTTTATCTAATTGTTTATATCTCAAAATCCGCTGAGTGAAATTGAACAATTTTTATTTCACTTCAAGAGCTGCTTCCCCTCTAAAAAATGAGCGGTCACTCGTGAAAATCGGCTCGTTCAGTCCCGAGATGATCAATGATTTAGGGAAGTTTATTTTCCTCTAGTTATTCTCCACTCTCATAGCTGAAGACTACAACTACACTTTCAAAATTTCTGTCGGTATCAACTAAATATAAACCGCTCAGAGTCAGCCAGGTTGGCTGGTTGTCTGCCAAAGTCTCATCGTCGCTTGGGATTTTACCTTCCTCACTCAGTCCAAGACTCTAGTGCATTACCTCTTGCTCGAGGTGAGGAGGGCCGAGATATTAGTGCCGGGTTTATCAGTGTAATGATGATAATCATCAATAGCGAATGATAAATCATCAATCAGACCTACAATACCAATTAATTGGGGGGACTAAAATTCATGCTAAAATCTTGCATCAGTCGTTGTTAATTTATTCTGTGGCTCACGACCAAGTGAAGTTCCTTCGAAGATTATTTCTCCTCTGATCTCCCATCTTTCTGTTGTAAAATTAATTAAGATGAATGTGCTGGAGATATTGGAGCAGATAAGGGGGACCAAGTGGACGAGAGAGGAGTGTAAGTACAATATCCAGACCGCGGGGATGGTAAAAGTGATTGATTCCCTTGGAATTGAGACTTCATCGACCAGTGGGGGGACTTTTTTCTTCCTCTCTTTTCATTTTCTCAAGTAATATCGAGCCAAATAGAGAACCTGGCGTTAAACTCAAGTGGGTCAATCTGGTTTTGTGTCTCTCATTCTGAAATAAAAATAATTCACTTGAGGGTAATTTATCGATGACTCGGTTCAGAGGTTTATTATTATCAATAATCACGAGTGACGGGCTGTGGGGGGACTGGTGATTTTTTTTTCTTGATGGCTCTTTGGGGATTGCGAGTTGAGTCTCGATTGTCGTTTGGACAAAAAAACTTGACGTTTATTTTTGGGGGCCAAAAATCCGCTCAAATGATTACGTAACCACTGTCTTACCTCTTTATTCATCTTTTTGTCGAGATTTCTCCACTCGGGTTTTTTGGACCAAAATAAATCATCGAGTTTGGGGTAGTTGTCGGTCGGGGGTGGGGTAGTTGTTGGAAAAGTCGGGGAATTTTTGTTTTCTTCGGCTAAAATCACTCGTTAGGATAGTAAATCCAAATGTTGAATAATGTCATTAAAGAAATTATAAAATATTCAGTGAAGATGTTTTAATGACCTCTTAATGACCTAATTATCTCGGTAATGAGGACTTAGAGGATATTAAAAACCAATTGGAATCTGTGTCATTCCTTGGAACTCTCGGGGCACTCGTTGTTTTGACGATTTAGCTGAGCATAATCCGTAATAAATTGCTCGAAAATTCAGGGGTGACCTTGACAATGACGTACAACTACGGTAATTAGTGATTATTAGTGCAGAACCGTTAGGTGTGGTGTTAACAGATTGACCTTGGGGTTTAATCCAACTTCGATGGCCGGATTCGATCATTATTTTAAGAAAACTCGAGAGTTCTCTGGAAATTGTTTCACATTAAAATTAAAAAATCTGATAAAATGACAAATAATTTATCCATTCGCCGACGTCTTTCGGTGATTGTCGAGGCCACTCTGGAATTATTTCTGGCCAATTTAATTACGAATTTTGTCAATTGGAGGCGAAAGGATCTCCCATAGTTCCTCCCCTTCAGTCCAAGAAATCAGATCGTCTTCGGTAAATTAATGACGCGTGACGTCGACGGCAAATTCACCTGCTCTCCTTATAAACCCATCGAGCGTGTCTGACTCATACACGAGTGACTACTGTCTCCCCCATCTAAACTAATACCCCGGGGGGGAAAAAAAAATTGACACTGGAGGGATTAAAAATGACGTTCTCCGTCCTGGTCTCAACGCTTCGGAGTTGAATATCACGTGATCAATTGCGTTGGCCGTCGTGGAAGTGCGCGTGGCGCCAGCTTGCCGGTTTTATTCCCACTCTGCTCCAAAATTAGGGGAAAGTCAACATTTCTGGAAATGAAAATTTTTTGTCAAATTGGCTCATCCGACGAGGGGACAATTGGGGCCAAGTGAGGGCAAATTTCCATGAATTGATTAATTTAGAATTTTATACATTTAGTGATTGATTTTTTTTTGGAAAAGTCAATGTTGAGGATTCATCATCTCCTCTGATTGTTATTCATCACATTTTACTGATAGATTGTCGCAAATTACCTGATTATAACCTCCAAAATTCGGGGCAATCGATCGTTGGCTGAGGATTAAACAAAAATTAGGTCAAGTAGACGAGGAAACGGTGGGGAAATTGATGGAAAAATCTGGTGGGATCTGTTTAAAAAATCCCAGAAGATGGGAGACGCCATCTACGCAGTCGCCTCTACCTTTCTCAATTCTCTCTCCATCTCTCCTCCACCCGACATTTACCGTTTCTCCTCTCTGCACTGTATTCTTTTTCGTGTCACTCGCGCCGTCTCTCTCTGCCCCTTCAACAAGTCCCACCTGCTCTCCCCTTTCCTCCCGGTTAGTACAGTCAGCACACATTCTCCCGACGAAGCCCAAGTCGTGCTTGTTCCGTTCTGTCGTGTTCTCTCGGTTCGGTTCTGTCCGGTGCCACTAGTCTCTCAACGCCAGGCGATTTGCAACGTCGACGTCTCCCCGATTATTATTATTTTTTTTTGGTTTTTGGATTTTTTTTCTCGGACGAGATGGTGCGGAAGGATAAACCCAGGAGGAGCCTCGACGAGGAACTTCCTGAGAGGGGTCCGGGTGAGTTGCTCCGAGTGGTTCGGGATTAACTTGGGGGGGAATTAATTGATGAGTTCGGGGTAATTATTGGGTAATTGATGTTTTGGGTGTTGTGGGAGTTTTTTGGAGGATTTTGGAGAGATTTCTAGGGGAAAGTGGCATAATTGTAGGGATAAAACTAGTTTTTTGGGATAGGTTCGGGGATGTTCGGAATTTCGACAGGACTTCTGTGGTTTTTGGGGAACATTTGTTGATAGGAAATTGTTAATATTTGGCAGGTGCTTTTTTAGGGATTTTTGGTGGAGTTTTTGGGGGGAGATCTGCGTTGGGAACTCCAATTTTGGGATTCAACATATGGTTGAGTTGTCATTCCACGTGGGAATAGGTCGACGACTCCTCGAATTTTGTCTCTTTCGGGCTTTGATTTTTTTCTTGGGAGATGGGAGAAAGGAGCCAGGGGACGCCTCGACAGGGGTCCTGGGGAGGTTTTCCGGGTATTTCGTAATTAATTTCATGGATTTTGGGGAAGATTTGTTACAAAATAATTCCAATTCTCAACTCATTTTCTCTTTCACTTTTTCTTTTCATTTTTTGCCAGACAAAATCAATTGATTCCACTTCAATTCTACCCAATTAACCAACCGAAAAAATCAATTCCAGACAATTTTAATTTCCAAAGAATTCTTTGACAAATTTGTCAGTGAGATTTTTATTTGACGGAATTATCTACTGGAAAATTGTGGCATTCGGTTTATTTTTATTAAAAAAAAATGTCTTTGGCAACTTGAATTGGATTCTCGAGGTTTTAATGACGAAAAAAATGATTAATTATGCAATTGTTGATTATATTTCATTGTCGACAAATAAAAATGTTCAACACGTTTATCGTCACCGGTGGGTGACGCTCCACAAGTGCCACTGGTGGCCGTGATCCGTGACGTTGACTCCGATTCTGAGTGTTGTAACTCACTTGAACAATTTTTTTGTCGTAATTAAAACCTTGAACTTGGTTTAGATACGTAATGGCGAGTGCTAAACATCTAGACCTTCCACAATTGGAAGGGAGAGGTTTAGGACAGGTTTTATTTCCAATTTATGTAAGACTGGGTTCGATTAACCTCCCGCGAGAAATCGATACCTGTGTGACGATTATTTGAGGGAATTGAATTGCAGATGAAATTAAATATGACATTTGCTGGAATGGAACGAGAGTAATCAGTGGGTGTAGAAAAAAATGTGACGAGTGATTTTTTGTAGAGAATTTTGCGAGCTAAAGAAAAGATCTTGTGACTTTTTCCCCTAAATCCACTCCCTCCGAGGATATTCGGGAAAAATGAAGGAAAGGTACTGGACTTGTTATCTTCTCCCATTAAAAAACAAATTACCTGAGGCTGATAAATAAAAACAAATTACCTGCAGTGCAAAAAATCAACTAATGCCTGACGTTTTTTATGTGCAGTTGCAGCATTAATATACTGGCGCCAGCCAGAAAAAACAGGAGCTGTGTTCGGTGCGATACTGGGGGTCCTTCTGTCGTTGGCCTACTTCAGTCTGATCAGCGTCTTCTCGTATGTAGCCCTGTTGACCCTTACGGGGACCCTGGGTTTCCGTATCTACAAGACCATAATGCAGGCCGTCCAGAAGACGTCGGACGGGCATCCCTTCAAGTGAGTTAAAAATTGAGGCTCTGCAAAAATTAAATTTTGAACATTCTGAGACATCTCCAGTTGATAATTAAAAACTCTGATCTCCATTTATTGTTTTGGCGGCCCTTCGGGGGCCCTTAATCCTCTACCTCATAATTCATCCTCTCTCGTTATCCCATTTGACAGAGACATTCTGGAGGTAGACCTGACACTACCCGCTGAGAAGGTACACGAAGTGGCTGATGTTTTTGTCGCCCATGCCAATGCTGCAGTCTCCGAACTGCGCAGACTTTTCCTCATCGAGGACTTCATTGACTCACTCAAATTCGGTGTCTGCCTCTGGTGCTTGACTTACCTTGGGTCCTGGTTCAATGGAATGACACTCATTATTATAGGTAAGTTCAGGATTGAAATAAATAAATAAATTAAGATCCGGGTGTACAAGTTGATAACCTCGAAATCGCCGTGACTAATTGCAAGAAAAACAGTTATTAAATCATGAGCCAACCTTATTCTGGACCTCCACGCATGATTTCTGCAGGTCAGAAATTAGATCTAGTGATGATTTGATCAGTATTTCACGTGTAATCAGGGTCGGCGATTTCGAGGTGACAAATTAATACAGGTCCTTAATTAGGAATTGAATACGATAAATGATAAACCCGTCACCGGCAGTCAAAATTTGTAAAAATCTGTAGCCCTTTGATCTCACGACTCACTACCCAGGTAGGAATGAACGATCGAGACGAGGTTCGATCAGGCTTGATCCAGGATTGACAAAGACTGGTCGAGCCTCGATTCAAGTTTGGGTGTAATGATTGGATGAGGGTTGTAATCCAGATCTCATCTCAGAACGTGTGGCAATCCTGACTCCTGCTAGATTAACAATTAAGGTAGAACAGGACTTAGTTCCATCGTCACATCAAGGACTGATTCAAATATGAGGAACAATGCTCGATCGAGCTCGTTCTATCATGTTTCAAATTTAATTCATTAAACGAGATGAAAAAGATACCAACTAATTTTTTTCAATCATCTCTCATAAATATTAACATTAAATTTTCATTTCCTAATCAATACATGATTAATCAAGTTGAAATAATCTAACAAATTTTATTCCTAAGTTAGGAAAACCGACAATTACACATAGAAACGTGAAATTACGGAGAATCCATTGTCTCTTTATTTGCGACAAGTTGAATCAAAATAGTTCAAAATCCTTACAACAAATTTCTGCTTCAATTCCTTTTTTTATTAAATAAATAAGCAAATCTTGACTTTGTTCGTCCAGCAAGAATCAGGATTTACACACATCCTGAGACGAGATTTGCATTACAACCCTGATCCAATCATTAAAGTAAAGGTTGGATTGAGGGTTGATCCTCAAGGCTCGACCAACGGTGGGATCTCCAGCCTTGGAAACAGTTATTTTGCAATGTTCGTTCAAGCCTGATTCAATCTTGGATGTCGAGGCTCGACCAGTCTTCGTCAATCCTGGATCAAGCCTGATCCAGCCTTGTTTCGATCGTTCATTCCTACCTGGGTCCCGAGCGGTAGTCTCGTAAAAGGGACGACTGTACCTGGCCAAGGTTTTCCCCTCAGGGTGAGGTTCTTCCTTGGTCCTCGCCGACGGCGGTACGGCGGGGTCGGGGGTGGGAAGGGTAAATACCTAGAGACCCGAAAGGGTATACGTGAGGGCAGGAAATTGACAATAGCGGGTTCGAGTCCGGCTCGGGCGTGGGATTTTTAATCTCTCGGAAACCGTCGAACGGGAGTCTAGACACGAAGAATCATTGGAGGAAAAGTTTCCCCGATGAAGCTTGGTTGATGGACGCCATGTCGGCCAGGGTTTCCATGGTTTCCCTTGGTCACCGGGAGAGTCTGTGCATGGAGTACAGCTCCTGGGGTACAATGCGACATGGTTGGAGAGGAAGACGGTCCTTGATACCGCAATTGTAAAAAGCCTAATCGGCTATATATGGATAATAAATAACGTCGATGTAGTATATTTCTCACCTAGGGAGGAAAAGTAGACGAGTCGTCCTCACGTTGAATACTATTTTTCTGCCGAAATGCACGAAAGTGAGGTTAGAATGCTCACTTTCGGTTCATGTAGGCAGAAAAATTAATTTCCGTAAATAGAATAGTATATTTCTCACCTGGGGAGGAAAAGTAGACAAATCTTCCTCACGTGCAAAATTACGACCCCAGCTGAAGGCGAGGGTTGTAAGCACGTGGGGAATGCTTGT
>JAPYZM010004218.1:0-13999 GCA_030522845.1 Psyttalia concolor
GTTGTCTGATTATTATTTTTCAAATTAAGGAAGTCAAATTTATTTATTATAAATTTTATAAAATTTCATTCTACCAGTGATATCACCCAAATCCTTCGGGAGTATAATTTTTTTCTTATTTTTTCCATAATTTTTTTCTATTAATATTAATTTGACTTTGATAATGTGTAAGCGTCTTTCTCTCATTATATTCGTCATTGAAATCATCAGCAATCACATGAAATCATCAAGTAGTACAAATTGTTGTCAACATATTTGGCATTATTCAAAAATAAAATTGTCCACATTATCTGTCAGAGGCTGAAAAAAACTGGTGACACCCCCCACCCCCCTCCCCCCCTCCTCCACCTCCTCCTCAATGTCGAATGCTAAACTCGGAAGATTTCTGTTGGTATAGAGACTTGGCCAGCAGGATCCTGAAGCGCACCAAGGCAGACTGAGTAAGTGTGCCATGTAAGTAGAACACATCGGTGCCTGGTACCAAGCAAGTATACCAACGTTCGTCCGTTTCCCCTTTTACATCCCCCCCCCCCCCCCCCTTGCCCCCCCCCCCCCCCCCCCCCCCCCGCCCCCCCTCCTTTGCCATCCTTCATCGTCCACGCGATCAGTTCGCCTCGTGGCTTGTGTACCGGTGAAAGACTTTCTTCGAGACACGAATGCCACCAACCATATGCTTCAACGTCCACTTGAGAGAAAAAAAAAGAAACAACTTTTTCCAAGGTGTATAGCCATTGTGGTCGTTTTCTTTTTTTCCATAATTTTTCGGCCTTTGACTCGGCAGCGTCGAACACTAGCTGAGTATTTTCAGAAGTAACGCAACGACGATTAAGATCTTTTTAGACTCTCGAGTTGGAGCATAATATAAAAAAAAACACTCAGGGAGTATTTCCCACAGCGATCCCGCTACATCTTGGGCCCACAGCATCAGCCGGCAGAATTGGAGGCCCCAAAAAATTTGGGTCACTGGCCTCTCTGCCGGCGCTGAGGTATATACGAGCCAGAAGTTGAGGTGAAAAATGAACGAATGGTTAGATCAATTGGGTCTGTACACTGAGGGAAGATGTTCTTTTGATAGAGACGATGTACTTGGGGTAAGAAAATATGGTATTGTCACTGTTCAAAATTTTTGGGAATCTTGTGATGAGGGAATTCATTTCTAGCGCAGCACATTCAATCTTTGGACACGGAAATTTATACTATTATCGTAAATGTGGGTGTTCTTGAACATAATACACAAGTCTTTTCTGTAAGATAATTGGTAGCTGGGAGAAGTAATCAAAAGTTCCAGTCAGATGAATTTGTCATATTCTTGAATTATGAATAGTCTTGTTTATATTAAGGAATTTCTCATTTCGGATGATTTCGTATTTTCTCAATGTGATTACTCGCCATCTCCGACGGAGAAATTATTATTTTTATGAGATAACTAATTCGTTCATTATCACTTCTAGTATATGGAAAATTGATCGCGGGTGTCACGCGGTTTGCACAAGATATCACGAAATTGACGTGTTGGGAGAAACCAAATAGTACATTTTGACACTAGGCCGTGAAGAACTTTTCTGGCGAATATGAGGTTACAGGACGAGCCGAAGGCGAGTTCTGTAATCATATGAGGCAGCCGTGTGTCAATTAATATTTTTTGTCACGACGTCTGTGGGCGGTGTCGCGAAGCGGCCGTGAAGTACTGCTTTACGGACTGAGTGACAAAAATCTAAATAAAGTGCAGATTACATGAATCTTTGGCGAGAATTTCTTTTCTAGTCTTAAAAATACCGGAAAGTTCGCTCGGCGTAAGAGAATCTAACCTTGTTGTCACCGTTAAAAGTATTTTCATCACGCTGTGTCGGAAAAGTAACTTTTTCGACACATTGAGATGAAATAGTATATTTCGTAACAAGTGAAAAAAAATGGTTTTTGGCGAGTGGGGGTTTTTGGCGAGTGGGAGGTTTACTCGCCTTCGGCTCGTGATATAATCCCATCGAGTCCACGAGTACTTTTCCGACACAGCGTGATGAAAAATTATTTTCATCACGCTGTGTCGGAAAAGTACTTTTTCGACACATTGAGATGAAAAATTATGTTCGTAACTCGTGAAAAAAGTGGTTTTTGCCTCGTGGGATTATGTCACTCGCCTTCGGCTCGTGATATAAACCCCCGACTCGCCAAAAACCATTTTTTTTCACTCGTTACGAAATATACCATTTCATCACGCTGTGTCGGAAAAGTAACTTTTCAGTCACTGTCTGCTTCACGTCGAGTGACTGAAAAGTGCTTTTCCGACACATCGAGATGAAAAATTATGTTCTTAACTCGTGAAAAAAAGTGGTTTTTAACTCGTGGGATTATATCCCTCGCCTTCGGCTCCTAATATAAACCTCCCACTCGCCAAAAACCATTTTTTCCTCGCCTTCGGCTCCTAATATAAACCTCCCACTCGCCAAAAACCATTTTTTCAACTTGTTACGAAATATCCTATTTTTATTAATACGACAACTGAATGATTGATAAGCAGATCTCACGATATTGAAAATTGACATGAGGAGATTTTCTTGCAATAAGTATATTATCTTTGTCAAAAGAAGATGTTTCCCTCAGTCTAGAGACAAGTCTAGAGTCGTTTTCTTCTCAACAGGAGAACTTTCCCTTTTTTTTTTAAATTGTCATCACTCGGAAATCGTATCCCTCTCTCTCTCTCTCTCATTTTCCGGTGATTTTGGGAATCCTGAAAAATGTGAACTAGGGGTAAATGAGAAGAGATGAAGAATACTTAACAGGCATCGTTGTATAATAAAAAAATAGTGACAAGTAAATTGGGATAACACCATGAAAAAAAAAAAACTATTAACAACAGATTCACATTATTGTTTTTTTGTCCTTAAACTGATAATTCAAATGAATTACAAAAGTACAAGTCTAACTTAGTAATTAATTACATTAGGTATAAATACAATACTGCGATTTATTATTAATCCACTTCGCTTTTTTTTTTTAAATATTTCTTTTAACGACATCTCTTCGCAACTGTCCCAGTCATGTTTCATTCACGTTTTGTTTTTACGGTTTATCATGTGAAGTTCGTATACTTTAGTGTCCACAGTTTTGATATTATTTTTTTTTTTTATTTATTTATGTTTTTTTAGTTCAGCTGTTTTCTTTGCTATGATCACCCATAAACTATAAAGAAACTGCGTAGCCAGCTACGCTAGGTACCATGTATTTATAATATATATAATTGCGTACGTCATATTTGTTTCTCTTGTTATTTTTTTTTTCATCATTCTTGCACGTGAGAGGGTAATGAGTCGAGAGGTGTACCCAAATTAATGAGAATTACGAAAGAAATTAGGTGATGATGGGTAGGAGGGAGGAATGGAAATTATACAAAAGAGTGAAATTTCAAACACCCTTAGAAAATGTCTGCGGCATGTTGAATGTGAGATCTGTGGATCACCCTTGATCGGAAGGAGAGAACACAGCCTTGATTTTATTTTTAACTTCATCACTTCTGTCACTAGTTTTGCAAACCAAAAACAATAAATCTCAACTTAATCTATACCGCCAAAATAAATAATTCATATAAATAAAATAATTAGGATACAGTAGGAGATTCGAAAATAATAAACTTCAGTGTTTTTCTTTTTTTTTTTTTTACCATGATCAATCGACATCTTTTTTTTTTAATATCTTGTTTATCTATTCGTTCTTCAGGGTAACAACCATAAATATGCATACATAAATAAATTTAGATTGAGGACTTTGTACAATTGCAATTGGGTGAAAAAAAAAAAATTACAAAAGAACACATATCCGCCTGAGTAACCGCAAATAAATAATTAAAATTCCTAAATAACAATATACTCGAATAAAGTTTTTCTTTTAGAGGAAAAAAAATACGTATTGCTTTGTTAATGAAAATTAGATAAAAAAAGAAAACAAAACAAAAAACAGTAAATAAATTTTGCCATTGATTATTGGTCGTAGAATTGCCAAAAATTGCCGGAATTCAATGATAAAGGTTAAGCATGACGTGTTGCTGTGAAAAAAAGAGGGGGGTGGGGGGTGAAAGGGTGACATTTAATCAAATTCAATAATAATATGAATTACGGAGAGGCAAAAGTGTAAAAATACGTATAGAATTGAGTAATGAGCTATCATACAATAGGAGAGAGGGACAAGTACCAAGAGGATGAGAAAGAAAAGTGACAAAATAAATAATAACTCCCGATTGAGAAGTCAATTATGCGAGGACTTGGCGGGGGGGGGGGGGGGCATGGAAAAAGGATCATTTAAATCACAGGCCTCGGCAGGACAAAAAAAATCATCCCGACAAGCATATTCAAGCACGTGACAAAGGAACTCTTTAGGTACATTAGTTGGGATTAACTACCAAATCACTTGTGAGCTCCATTCGTACTCCTCCCAAATTTTCATGCAGTTATCCCGCACTACTAGCAAAAGGAGGAAAAAAAAACGCTTCTGAATTGATCCTCATGAAAAATATAAATATATGGAAAAATTTCCCGTCAATAATTACCGGCACATGGTAACCTTACCGCGAAGTACGTGAAATTGACAAATTATGTACAGAGCAAGGAGCACGATGACCATTTGTTGTTGTTGTTGTTGTTGGTTTATTTTTTTTATAGGGAACACTGGCGTATTGCATATTTCGTTTCTTTACACATGCTAAAACTCACATTTTTTTGTTTCAAACACCACTCGCCTTGCGTTAAATACCGCAGCGTTAATTTGTTGAATTTCCTTCAAGGTTTCATACCCTGGTTGCGCTCTGAATGTGTATCACACTCTGCGGAATTGAATATCTCACACAATGAAGTCAAATTGTAAATGGTGTTTTATCAAGATCGAGCTCGGCTCGTCCTGATGGTAAATCCCACCAGCCGTGGGAGATCTAAAGCTCATGAAGCGCGAACGCACAATTAACATCACTGATATTCCCTTAATCCCTGCCAATCCTCTTGTGTATCTGCTGATGCTTGATGAGATGGGCTTTTTGTCTGAATGCCTTTCCGCAGACCTCACACCTGAATGGTTTTTCCCCAGTATGCGTTCTAAGATGAACCTTGATGTTGCTCTTGTTGAGAAATCCACGATTGCATATTGAACATCTGTGAACCGGTTTCTCTTTGCCACCAATGAGTCCTGATTCCGTGCCGTATGCCAAGCCAGAAGTGGCTGGACTCTTTTTCGAGGGATTCTGATTGGAGGGATTTGGCCGCGATCTCTTTCTCGTATGTGATGGCGCAGGGAATGACGAGTGAAGCAAGTGATCTGGACTGCACGATGTTGATACTCGACCGGGTGGACTAACAGGTGGATAGGGACTCGTTGATGAGGGGGTCTCACCGCACGAGGTATTTTGCATATTGGTATTGCCGGCCTGGAGTCTGGCTTGCAACAGTGGAGCATAGCCAGTTGTTAGGAGACTCTGGAGTGTTGATCCATGCTGGTGGGTCTGACTGCCAGGATTTGTAGATGTATACATCTGGGAATAGGGGCTTGGCGATGAGGTCTCATGACCCTTGGGGGAGCACGCTGTATTAATCCACTCGGCAATATCAATCCAGTCTCTCGAGGCGTCTGGATCGTGCTCAGAGCCAGGGCCATTATTACTTCCAGGTACAGTAGTATCAGCAATTGCCGAGCCAATAATCTCGGCGATATCCTCGATATCATAGTCAACTTGTTGCGTCGATTGCGGCAACTGGTGGGGTTGATGGTGGTGCTGTTGCTGTGGATGCTGCTGCGCTTGTTGTTGTTGCTGCTGCTGTTGCTGTTGTTGTTGCTGCTGCTGCTGTTGCTGCTGTTGCTGCTGCTGATGGTGATGATGCTTTTGACTCGCCTGGGGACAGGGTGTGCTGGACGAAACGACAGATGACTCATAATACTCTTGGTTGGACGAGGGGGTTGGAGATGACGACGACTGCATCGTTGGCCGCTGCGCCGAGGAAGCTATTGTATGGTAATGATGACCAGGAATACCATTGATACTGAGATGTCCTGTGTATCCCGTGAATGGCGGCAGTGGCTTGAGCTCGGCCAACGATTGGGCCGAGGCGACGCCAACTGAAGACCCTAGGAGGAGCGTATCCCAGGCATCGTGAAGACCTCCCGCTGTCTGCTTGACGTCCGGTGGCTCCAGAAAATCCGGGCCTGTTGTACCCCACGGCAGCAGGAGGCTATCAACCCCTACAACCTCACCGGGCGATGCTCCAATCACCATTCCACTGCCTTGGCTGCTGTGCGGCGGCTCAACCCCGGTAGATGTCAAATGCGGTGGTCCTGGTGGAGGACCCGTCTGCGTTTCGTACTTCATGTCTATCGCAATTTCAGATGTTGGTGAAACCTGACTGCGACAGCCTCCTTCCTGCTTTATACACCTTGCACTTGTGCTGATGATATCGTATGGCGACGTTGCAACGAGATCCTCCTCAGAGGCTTCTAGAACGTTACTACAGGGTGATGTTGCACTCAGTGAGTACTCAACCTTTATACTGGTTTCTCCAATCTGCTGCTCGGTCGACTCCTCCTCGAGATTTCTCGTTGTTGAGATACGCGACGTGGACAGAAGTGAGCTTAGCAATGATGTGCAGAAGCCCGATGACTCTTCGGGTCGTGACTGATCCTCTGATTTGATTTTCACGTTCAACGAGGATAATATACCAGTCAATGAATCACGCGACGAAGTGGATGAGGAGGGCGATGAGACAGCAGCAGCACAACTACCAGTCTGGGGATTTCTCACGGCCGATGATCCCGTTGTTGAATTGGGGGATGATGTGTACTCTAGATTGCTTGATGATGATAATAGTGTCGCTAAAACTCTCCCGTTGGATTGAATAGAGTGCTCAACACCTTGGGGAGCTAAATGCGAGGAGTCCGTTGGTTTGGGGGCCAGCAGATTGGACAGCACGTTATCGGGTAGATTTGAATTATTTGGATTTGCTCCAACTGCATCCGAACACCTTGACAACGAGTCCACCTGGCCAAATGTGGGCGATGAGGTAGACGGACTCGTCGCCGAGGCGACACTGTATGGTGACGTCAAGTTTCTATTTGTCTGGTGATGATCGTTGTTATTGGTGGTGGTGGTGGTGGTGGTGGTGGTGTTGTTGTATGGTGGTGATGATAGGTAGGGATTATTGGTGGTATTGGTGATGCTGTGAGTTCCTGGTGGCCCCTCGTCGATCCTTGGTGGTCCTGGCGTGGTGGCTGTTGGGAAGAGGGGACCAGGATTCCACCAGGGATCCACTCTACTGCCGGGGGTGCTGCAACCGCCAACGGCGCCGCGAGGACCTGCAACAATTTTTAACTCCAGTTATAAAGGGAAAATGAAGAAAGAAAAATAAATCATTGCCTAGATGGGGGGAACAAAAGTGGAGGGAGAGGAGGCTCGCTTGGACTAACTGGGTTAGTGGCACGCTGTATAGCCAGCTCACCAGCTTGGTCTAACGTCTCTCTGTCCAATCAAACACAATACCTGGTTTTAATGGAGTCTAAAGTGTATGTGTATGTCCAACATACCAATTATATTATTATCAGCGATGAAAAGAAGTACGACATGTTTGGAAATTCAAAGGGAGTTACAATTGTTAAGAAAGTGGAAGGATGCGGATGTGGTAGGGGGGCCATTTCCATCATGGGAAGCATGCAAATGTTTCACACCAAAATGAAGAAAATGAAAAAATTGCCCGCTACCGCCAGATCATTTCAACAGAGTCTGGGTGAGAATCATTTGAACCGTCCTTGTCCATATACACCACTTGGGACTCATCCGTCCTTGTCGAGGGATCCAGTGGGAATGCCGGTGGGGGATCACCGAGTGCTAAGGCAACCCGAGCTCACTGAGTACCGTTATCCAGTGGCGTCGGAGCCAATACCCTACTCTAACCAATGGAAAATAAGCTAACAAGAGAGTGATGAACCGAGTGGGGCACCAGAGAAAGAGGGAGAGAGAGGGAGGAAGGAACAGAGAGAGAGAGAGAGGAAGGGAGGAAGCGTGTAATTCTCATTCGGCCTACGACAATGTAGTTGAACCACTTATCAATGGGATCACTGGGTATAGACCTCGAAATGAATTTGGGGAGTCGATAATTTAATCGAAGCGGTAGGATCGCATCTTATTAATATGAAAACCGGATTCGCCGTTTATTGCCAATGTTTTTGGCGGTGGACTGGTCTGGCCTGGTGCTCTCAATTAGCTCGGTCGAGTCGATTGATAAAATGATTTTTTTTAATTATCACGAACGGCCAGTGGATTATTCACAGCAGAACGTCTCCATGCTGCGGTTCATTTTACGCGAATATAATCAATTGGACATCCGCATTTAATACATTACGACGGTTTTCTACGGGCACGGAGAGTAGCCAGCAGGCAGGCATCTGTGCGCGATCACTCGTGCAGTTGACCTACTTCCGCCAGAGGAAAGTGACTCAGCATTCCATTAAATTGTAGGTGAATTGTAGAAAGAGGGTGTTGGAGATCCTGACAGCCAGCGATAGCCCAAGCTCGTGGAGCACTCGGGGGGGTTGATCATCCCTCTGGATGATCACGATTTGTCCAATCTGGGGGGAGGACCTGGAGTTTTTAGCGCGCCTCCGTGTGCCATCCACGTGCGTGGTGGTGGTCTGGTTAAAGCTGTGCAGACGTGACGCAGGTAAGCACGAACGCGCCAGAACCGCCAAGCAAATAAGTAGAACGGAGCACCGTTAGTCCGACAACAGATAGCAAGCCTCACCTCCCCACCGCTTCCCCCGAGCCCTCCCTCCAGCCGATGTATTCCATTCTCCCCCGCGTATGCCTCTCGCTTCCACACCAATTTCTTTGCTCTTCTCGTGGTACTGTTGGCTGTATGCCTGGTTTTATTTAGCGCGTAAGCGCGCGTTATTTGCTTTCCTTTTCATTGCGAAAAATGGCGCGCGTATGTGAGACTACACGATTGGCCTACATCTGAGAGACAATCGAAAAGCTTTTTTTCCCGGGAATTGTCGCTTGATCCTCCGATCCTCCGGATTTGGGAGGACAATCCTCCGGTTTGCTGGGGTTTCTTCAATTATGAATATCATAGTTTCTCGGGTTCGAATCCCGGTCTGGAGTATCCATTTTTTTTCAGTAAACATTTCTTGTTAATTCTATATCGAGAATAATCCTGGATCCTATCCTATCTATTCCTAATCCCATCCAACAATATCCTCTGACGTCACAAGAATGTGGAACGCTATATAAAATTCTCGTCTTGGACGTAAAATTTAATGATCTATGGTAATAATGATAACGACATTAAATTATGATATTGAAAATATTTAAGGATTATGGGTGATATATTTCCTACAATTTTTTGGCGAAAATATATCCTTCATATTTTTTAAATATTTAAATATTTAATATTAATATTTTCTACAATATTTAATATTTTAAATATTTTTTAAAAATATTTATTGGGGTAACGTACTTGTGGTCGTACATATTTCGCAGATATAATTTTCCAGGCGGGGTCGTGTCGTATAATCGCATTGAAATGATTAGATTCAAGGGATTAGTTTTTCTTCTGGAGTTGGAAAATCACGTGAGAACAGGCGGCCCAAGGAATTCCGCCCGCGCAAGCGAACTTACTTCGGCAAATTTATGCTGCTTGAACTCGGATGGGGGTATTATCTGTAGCACTTGTACATAGCGGTATTAAAAAAAAAACTGTCACATGGTCTATCCGATACAACAGCCGGGAGAATTATTATGTGGGCTTGGAGTGAAATTCCCAAGAAATTTGAATTAATAGGACACAGGTTGAAAACGGAGTAAGTGGGCTCGCGGGGCGGTGAGCTCAATGCCCCGAGACCTGCACAGGCGAGATTAATTTGTCACGTTGAGATGGCGATTGGAATCAATTGATGGATAGATTGATATTGGGAGAATTGGAGAGGTGAGGGGAACGAGTGAAAAAAAGAAATAATAATTGACGGCCCTATTTGAGAGTCCCCATTTCGCACAAGTAGGACAAACTTAATAGGGCTCTTTCTCCTTGAGCATAGGCAAACAGTAAAAATCTTTCTAACGGTACAATTAGGCAGTGGGCCACTGCCACAAAATTCATGGCACGCGTTTCACGTACATATGTATGGGGCCCATATGTGGGTAGTGGTTTGGCTCTCGTCATTGAAAATCTGCATGTTATTTTAATGATCCGCCGGAGATAGGTCACTCAGTCCTACAATCTTGTGTCTTTATTTTCTTCATTTTTGAGCTCATTGTGCTGGGGGGGAATTGAGAAAAAAAAAATGTCAAGTACAATAGTCAACGGCAAATGACACACTGTCTGGCAATTCGTATCGTCAATATACCGTTCGTTAATTGGACTCTGTGTATTAAGTTCCGCATGTGGGCGCCGATGTCCTCCTTTTCCCTGGGTGTGAGTATCGTAAAATTTCCGCTCAATCTCTTGGCCCTCCGCGCATCCCTTAGCCACGATAATCGCGGTAAATAGAGGCACTCCAGTGCGGTAATACATTTTTTTACAATACCTGCCCAAAAAGTTCACTTTTCGGTACTGTTTTTCGTGCGTAAAGTGGTACTTTGCCGCACAGTGTGCGTAAAAGTCAGAGATTGTCCGTAAAGTGAATTTCGCTTCGCTTTACGCACTCCGCACACGAAAAAGACACTTTGCCCTCAAACCTCCCCTCAAAGCGAATTTTGGCAGTTATTGCAAAAAATCGTGTGATCGCCTAGCACTCGTGCGAAAAAGTGCTACTTTACGCACTAGCTGCGCAATATACTATTATTTGATTTTTGCTTGCTGTGGAAGAGCCAGTGGTAGGGCGAAAGAAAAATCCATTGAATATTTGCCGAAGGGGAGTTAAAAATTGAGATCGTCCAGGCCGGACCAAGTGGAGAAATGAGTGGGGAGGGGGGGGGGAATTATGGTTGGGATGAAATCGGTAGGACTCGGTTAACGGAGAAAGTGCGAGCTAAAGGTTAGAAGACTCGGCAGCCATTCTCAGTCCCACTGCGACATGACAAATGAATCCAACAACAAAAGGTGAATTGTAATTAACCTTGGCCTCCAGGCATTTATTCGTCTTTGGGTGCAATGCGAGGGCCGGCTCATTCAAGTGTACTTAAGATTGACAATCTCTCGCCGAGTGCCCCGAATTGACAGCCACCGGGACAAATAAATTCTCAAATGTTCAGATTGAGAGACAAAAAATGTAATGAGAAACATAGCAGGAGGGGATACAACAGTGTTTCTAGATTTGTAAGCGGGTTTTACGAGCTCAGTATCTATAGTCACTTGCGGAACTGACGAGTCGGAAGCCCCCCCTCCACTCTAACTGGTAACACCGGTTAATGTGGTACACTGACCTACTCTTGAGCCTCGAAGGCAGAAGTCGAGCCATACCACCAACCAATTCTCCCTTCCACTTTCTGCAGAATACAACAGCAAGGTGGGGAATACCTCCGCTGTCCAGTCATCCTCTTTTCCTTCCTCGTCTCTTCTTATCCAACACAATCCTTATTATTTTTTTTTTTCAACTCCTCGCGATTTAGTTTTTCAACATTTGTCAAATCCCAAAATGGACTTTGACATCATTACCGGAGCCTCGATTTCTGCTACACTCGGCGAGATATTTCGGGGATTTTTCAAAAAACATTTCATTCAATTGGAAAATACGGCTCGCGACGTCGACGCTCGAACGTTAACTCGATCAATTTTTATATGACATTTTTTTTTTACCTGGAGCATACGGTGTTACGACTGACGTGGACCTCTCTCCCGCTCGGTCACCCCGTGCACCCTCCATTTTTACTGCACCCCACTACTAATTTTAATGTGCACTACATGGAAGGAGTGTTATTACCCTCAATGGAGAAATTTCACCGCAAACTCCCCGTCACTCGATTCTTTCGTTTTTACGATTTTTCTGTATCAATTGTCTCGTCGTTTGTCAAGTTTTCTAGGACCTAGCAGGACCCCACCCCCCCTGGCGATCTTCCGCGATCGGGAGTAATCGAGGGGATAAATAAATTTCCGGTGGTGATTTGTTAAATTTTCTGAAGACCCATTAGTGCCATCCGGGGAGCAGCGAGTCAAATGTTTTTGGGTTAAGGAAGATCCTCTTTATGACACGGTCAGCCAAGTACCCGTTACCAAGGCTCAATGCTGGCTCGAGCTCATTGGTATCGTGGCCCCACTGACATCGTTTCCCGCCTACTTCGGCGCTCAAATTAAATATCCAATGTTATAAGTGAATATTTTGTCTCTGGGGTATTGAAGAGGGATTTGGTACTTACATATGAGCAGCGTGGTATCCAGAGTGGTATTTTTGTTGTCCGCGGGACCTCCTCTTGGGAATGTATCCACTGAACGAGACACTGTCACCAGTGATATTAACTAGATATTTTGTTCAATAATGAAGCACAGGGGTGAGACAATTTCATTGAGATTGTAATAACGTGATAATGGTGAGAATATTTTTAAGACACTTCAGTCCAAGTCAGTCCACATCAAGTCCACAGTAGGGATTATTTGGATTAATTGAAGCACAGTTAGAATATCACTTTTTATCCAAATTCTCTGGGTCATTTATTCCAATGTTTCTGTTCTCTCTCAAGGGGTCACCAACAGAATATTACAATCTTATTGCTTTAACATTCACAATGAACAACTGTTCGGAACTATTTTTAATGATGTCCTTCGTATAGTCGTTGGGCACTTTGATGTCATGAGATTGAACAGCATCACTTGGCTAAGGTGGGATATTTTGTTCATCCAAAATTATCAAACACTGGTAGCCAAATCGTTGCAATCACTAAAGCACAATTTCATTTATTAGCAAATACTACTGACGCCAGACGATCGATGGTTTTAATCAATAATAAAATCCGTAAAAGAGACACTGGGGAACCGTAACGTACTGACGTTTTAAAACGGAGGATAAGTAGCGCGTACCGGCCAGCCGGGAAGGTATTTTCGAAAAGAGCGTGAAGACTTCAAGTGCACTCCCTCCTTAGCGTGTCCACTTGCTCCCTTCTTTTGATTAAAAAAAAAAAAATGAAGGGGGGAAAAAATAAAACCAACTGTTCCTCTCCGTTTCTCCCCAATTTTATTTCTTTATTTGTCCTCTCCTGTAAACACGTTTTGGATAAGTTGAGGATTTGGGGGATAACGCGAGTGGCTCGCCTACCGCGGGAGAAAATTCCACTAATTTTCTAAAAGTAGGCGAAGGAGAAGAAGAAGAAGCGAACTGGATGGCCTGTGGGCCCTTACTGTGAGGGGCCTTACGTAGTGTGAGCGGGCAGAGACCCCTACTTCGTTGTCAGGCCTCCGACCAGGAAAGGCATGGGACGTTCGGAACGCACGGGCGGGACACCCCCCTCCCTTTCATCTACTTTAACTTGGCGCTACTACGATGCCACTCTTCCTGGTTGGTGTCTGCCCCCACCTCCCCTCTATCTCTTTCTTTCTCTCTCTCTGGTTTCCTACTTGGCTCCTTCTCGTGCTCTCGCAGCCATCGCCTCCCACAATCCACCACCACCATCACCAGCAACAGCACCACCACCACCACCACCACCAACACCACCACTACCACCACCACCATCACTATCACCATCACCTTCACCACTATCACTACCATCAACACTATCACCACCAGCACCACCACCACCATCGATACCGTACTATTATCATCCACTCGACGCAAAGCGGAGAGTGACTGAAAAGTTACTTTTCCGACACAGCGTGATGAAATATACTATTTCATCACGCTGTGTTGGAAATAGTACATTATGTCAACAGCCGATGAAAGTATTATCTGACGAATGTGGCTTTATAATCCGAGCCGAAAGCGAGGATTATAATCACATGAGTCAGATAAGACTTTTATCGCCGAGTGACGTATTAGTATAGTTCGTAACAAGTGAAAAAAAATGGTTTTTGGCGAGTGGGAGGCTTATATCACGAGCCGAAGGCGAGTGATATAA
>JAPYZM010004221.1:0-13495 GCA_030522845.1 Psyttalia concolor
CAGAGAGAGAAGCGAGAGACTTCAGGCGATGACAGCGGGCACGACGTGACCACTGTCCTGGAAGGACATTACACAGAATCCTTCCATGACGGCAGGTGTAAGCGCTATAACAATAATTAAAAGTAAATTGTCGAATTTGAGGATTTCTTTTTCCCTTAATTTTCCGCTCTTTGTTATCTTGCAATCAGGGAAATTGAAGCTTATGGCAATTTATTTGTTGCATGGGGATATTTGAGGAACGGATTTGGGAATGAATATTCACTCTTTTGTTGTTGATTTGGGATGTGTATTTTTTTAAATAAAATAACGAAATGGAGACATATTTTTTATTATTTCAGGAAAACCCCCGAAAAAGTAATCAAAACTTCAGGGGAAATCCCGTTAAATTGTCCAGCGAATGCCGTCGGATTTTTAATTCCCCTTTTTTACATAATTCGCGATAAAAATCTCTAAATAAAAAATTCTTAAACAAATGGAGACTCAAAAGAACTTTGACGAATTTACATCAGCACTGGAAAAAAAAAAAATTCGTTTAACGAAAACGATTTACTCGGTACATAAAAAAATGGTCTTGTCATTTAAAAACGTAAAATTTTTGCATAAATTGTTTTTTAGACTAGGGGGAAAACACTCCAGAAAATCTTTAACATTTTCCTTTGTCCCAAGCTAGTGAACTTAGGCAAAAGAATTTTCCCCCAGTGTGCCCGTGTCCCCCATTTTCAAATGCTTTTACCAACAGAAGTCGGAAGTGCCATCGATAAAAAAAAACCCCTCCATAACGTAATTCAAATGGTTAATTGGCCATTGCAAGCGCCAGAGAAGTGGAACGATGAGCCATACCTCCCTCCTAGCGTAAAAAAAAAAGAATCCACGTTAATTACATTCACAAAGCGGGAGTGGGGGGGAAAAATAATTTATTTTCATTGTGCGTTCGTAAAAACCAACAACAAAAAATTGATCTAGAGATACGCATGTAGAACAAGCGTGTAGAATCCCTGGTTTTCTGGTGGTTGGCAAGTGAAATAGCGCGAGAAATCTCGGGATGTATCGCGTGGTGGCTTCTTACGACTATTTTGCGGAGAGTTACAAACACGCTGTATATCTGGTACGGTCGAACGGGTACACACCCACGTATATTTGCCGATTCTTGCGGCTTTTGCTGGTGGGTAACAGCGCCAATGGGCTATCGGAGACTACGACACAAAGGAGACAAGACACACCGGAGTTCATAGGAAGGTGGCAATATAATGTCCTGACAGTGGAGAGTTGTGGGGAGTATTAGAGGGAGAAAATTTTTAAAACCCGTTCCCCCAACGTGTCCATTCACACTTCGGCGCATCAGCGGTTGGCTGGATGAATGAACTGATGGCCAATGCCAATTTTACGGGCTTGTGATAGAGGGAGGCCACAGTAATCCCGCAGTTTATTTCAATTTCAATGCAATTCACAGAAATATTTATTTTTACCTCATCCAGACGCAGTTTTCGCTTCGAGCCGACGGCATTTCGGGTTTTTTAATTATTTGATTAGATTTGGTCAACCTTACGGCGCAAGGCTGCCCCGAGATCGCCGCAAGGCTTGTCCAATGGGCTCTCGTCCCTTCGGAATTTTTAAACGGAAACTGCGAGGAGTCTCAATGCGGGAGTCTCAAAAATCTGGTGAGACTTGGAAATCGAAATTTGTGGATTTAAAAGCCTGGTTTGATATATTGGAGCAACATCGGCGCTGGGTTGGCCTGAGGTGGGCCCCAGGTTCGCTCTACGCGCGTTTTTCCCTTGGAAATAATTTGAATTGAAATTTTTTAATGGGTTTTGAGAGGTTAAAATTTTGGGATGTCAATATTTTTGTAGAAATCATTTTTATAGAGCGCAATGAGTTGTATAAAAAAGGCCATGTGCAAAAAAATGCTAGATCTGTTAGATTCCGCGATATAATCAAAAACAAAGTCACGTGAGTATTTTTTTAATTTTAAAAATAAAAAAATGTAAGCGTAAGCGATCGCGTAATTTACGGAATCGTCGGATTTGCGAGAATATTTTTCTGCCGTATAGAATAATTTATTAAGACTTCAGCCTCAAACCGGCAATTAAAAGTACAATTTACACCTCCTTGAGCCGTCGCCACCCAGAAAACAGACAATTGCATGAAGGTGTGACTTTGACACACCAAATACCCTTAAAATTACGCAACGCAAGCTGTCACATAAATAAATGACCTCTCTTTTCCTGGCTCCATGTGCTTTATATCGTCACGCCCCTACTGACGAGCCCGCGAGCAAACACAACACCGAGTAGGAAGAATACTGTTCTTCTATCGTCTTCGATGAGGCGTGGCGAGTTATCCTGGCATCACTTCCGGTTGACTCCCTCGCTCGACCCCTCGGCGAGGCAAGGAAAACGAACGAGGAAAAATGATTTTCCTCAGCGAGTCTCAGGAAGAAATGCACCAACGGGGAGGGAAAAATATTCTGGCTCAGTCTGAAGAATATTTTTGCAAGTTACAATTTTTTTTATTTAATAGTACACATACCATGGTTAAATTATCGAGGACTAAATGATCCCAGGGGAACTCAAGGTAGCTCAGCAATCGGAACTCCGCTATCGATTAATAAATTCTCAGTCTTCACGTTTTTTTAATTTAAATTTTGGAAAAAAATTTTACAAACATCCAGACTAACGGCCATCAGTCAACTGGCATTTTGCAACATGTTGGCACTATTTACAATCTTCCTCTTCATAAATAAATAATTGGGGCTTCCTGCGAAAACTGATTTTTTTAAATTCCTTGTTTTTCAAAAATTAAAATAATTGTTAATTAAATTAAATCGGAAGGGAATACAGGGACCCAGCGAGTCGGAAGGGGCGAATGAGCTCGAGGTCATCTTAAACCCATCGCCTGCAGGAGAGTGGGGCAGAATGGGACGATTTCAATGATGAACAGGTGGGGTTGGCCAAATGAAATTTAATTTTTTTTATATTGAAGCTGCGAATCCGGGATTTAATAGGAGTTAACAATTATTTAACTTCACTCTGCCAATCCCGAGTTATTGGCAATAGACGACAGTCCATTCCATTCCATTTAGCCCACTATATTTTTTTTTTGCTCGCTCGGCTGGTCGTGCATTTTTAGCGGTACCAAAGAGCTCCCGATGACGGGCCCCAGTTTTTATTATCCCCTCAATTCGCCGTGTATACTGATGATTGGTTATAATGCGTCCATCAATAGTTTCAAGTGAGCCGTAAAATTTGAGAATGTGGATGAAAAAGCGCTCTCTCAGGGGAATACAAAAAAATGGAAAGTCTTTTGCGCAGCTCGAGGGTTATATAATACCTCAGAAATAAACGAATGCAAAGCTTCCACTCAGAAGAAGTACAGCATACGATGTAAGTGAACAAAAATAGTTGTTGCCCCGGGGCTGTAACCACACTCACTAGGGAGTAGTTTTTTTCCTGCCCATTGTACGATATTTTATGATACTAGTGAGGAAATAATAATTTTCATTACGCCTTCCTTTCGACTCCGGTATGAAGCTGCTGCTCTGATTTCGGGCATGAAAATACTATTTTCAGCCTCGGCTGGAAAAATACAATTTTCAGCCTCGGCTTGAAAAGTATTTTTTTAAGGGTGCGATGTTATTCGCCTTCGCCTCGGAAAATCCTCGCAATCGACTGAAATTAGTCACATGAACCGGCGTATACTTTCAGGCCGCGAACGAGTGCTCGTTAGGTGGGGAACAGCTCAACGAAGTGGGGATAAAATCGGCTCATTCGGGCCCAGTGACACAAAAAAAATTTTTCTGGCCCGCGACGCTTGGAAAAAATTGGTGCCTCTTGAAATCTGATGGAGTCGCATGAAGAGACTCTTCTTAAGTGATTGCTAGTCTTTCTCGGCGCCCCCTTTGCGTGCTGTTTTTCACGGAGTGGCACAAGTTGAGGTCGCGAGAGAAGTCGAGGATAGAGACCCTCTCCTCGCATATACGCTAAAACACCGGTGTAAGTCCGCACTCCAGGATATTTCGTCATTTCCTGCTTCTCACGCGATACAATCTAAATTAACTATGTTCGCTCGGCTAGGAGGCCTCCTCCCTACCTCGGAACCGACTCCTTTTGCGCGCACCGGGGGGACCCATCTCTTGGTAAGAAAAATTTCGCATTTCCTAGGTGAGTATACGGAGCTATTTTCCTGTGCAATGGAGAAAACTCGGAGGTGTCGGGGGAGTTTAATCGGATGGAGAGGTTCAAGTATCAGACGGACGCTTTCACAATCTGCTCTGCTTAGATTTTTTTTCTGACGCGCTTCAACGACTCTTGCGCTGACCTCAAGTTATCCGGTTTCAAAAGATTTTTAGGGTTACATTCGACAGAATTTTGCCGAGAGGTTTTTCCAGTTGGCAATTTTTTTAGCCATTGACAATTGGCCGCAGACATTTTTCAAGAAATTTAGGAAATTTTTTTTCTGAGGAAAAATCTAATCAAAAAAATCAGAGGAAAAGTCAATTTTTAGGCAGAACTCAACGAAATTTGGCAATTTTAGGTCAACTATTCTGTCAAAATTTAGGGCATTTCAGTTGATTTATTAGTCGAGGGTTGATTTCGAAAATTCATTTGAGGTCTAGCAATTATCTTGAATTTACAAACAATTACGTAAATGAATTTGAGATTGTACTGTACTCTATATTGAGGACTAATTAAATTGTTAATGAGTATCCAGAGACATCTTACGATATAAATACCGGAAGTTGGGGCTTTCAAAGATGCTCCATTTTCGCGCCACACCTATAAACAGACTTACCCAGAAGTTTAGCGTACGCCAGCGGAAGTATAAACGTCGTAGGAAACTGTAATGACATTCGCGTAAAGTTTCGTTTCGTTGGGTTTTTTTTTGTTTGTCTCATAAGAGGCCTGTGAAAATAAAAAAAATAAAAATCCAATGGGGGAATCGTAATTGTCGGAGTCAGGATATTTCGTTAACAAATTGGCGGAGCAAGGAGAGACGAATTGAATAGATTAAAAGGGATGATGTCAGCGGGAGGAAAAAATCGTAAACTAGAATTTTTACGTGCTTTTAGAGTGTAACGCGAGTGTATGGCGAGTTACCTGGAGGTGAACTCTCAACTTCTTGAGACTGCTATACGCAACCGGAAGTGACCGCGTGCCTGTTGGGTCGTGGAAGACGTATTCGTGGGAGGCACACAGACCTTACCGCTAGTTGAAACGAGTGCTCTCGAAATAACAGAGTGAAACAACAATTTTTTTTTCTCTCCTTTTTCCATTAAAAAATGGCTTTTTAAAATGGGGTTATGGGCAGATTCTTTCCTATTTCAACATTTTGAACTGTTCATAATGAGTTATGTTCACAGAATTGTGGGAAAAATATGGCAATTGATGTAAATCTACTGGGAGTTTCAGAGTACATGATTTATTTGCATAAGAATCGCTCTTTTTTTTTTAGCTCGACTTCGGAAGCCGATCGCGGATATTATTTGCAATCAAAAATATTTAATTTGTTAATCCGAGGGAGAATGGGAAGGCTTCGACTGCAGCAAATCGTCAATTGAACACTAGAGAAAATAATTCAGAGATTAAATTGCCGCGACGAAAAATCCTCGTTTCGTTTGCTCGCTGAGTACTTTTATTCCGATTTTAAATTTAATTTAAAAAAATAGCTTAACGGATGAGTTCGATTTTGAGCTGCTTCGGTCTCCCTGAGAGTCAAAATAATAATCAGCAAATTCCATGATTTTTAAAATTGTCAAGACAATTTTATCCGCGTCGAGTGAATGATCTCATTCAAAAGTAGTCACTTCTCTCCCACCCACAGACAAACGTCGCGAGTTTAAAATCGCGATATAACGCGTGATGTGACGGCCAATTACAAATTCGAGCACGGGCGCAATGAAGACCCCAAAATGACAATAATAAAAAATAGAAATCCTATCATACGACGCAAAATTCTTGTGCCGCTGTCAAAACTGAAGAATCGATTTTGTCTATTCAATTAAAATTGAAATTCATTGAAATTCTTTCGCCTGTCAAAAAAAATCTCCTGCATCCTCAATCCAATTACACCGAATTCACTCTCTCTCTCTCTCGTACCGAATGCGGAACTTGAGGTATTTTGACGAGTCACGGGGCGGGTGAATCTGATTTTCATTACAGCTCTCCCGACACTCTCCCATTTTTCAATAGTCACTATCGGCTCGTCTAGTCCACGGGGTCGATCGGTATCAGTCGACTAATGAAATTTGTACGCGTGTGTCCCAGCGAGAGGATAAATGATTTCTCCCGCAATCAGCTATTCATGTTGAAATAAAGCACTCAAACGAAAATCCACCTATCGATCAATTTCAATAGATTTTCCGGTGAAGAATGACTCAGATTCTGGTTTCCATCCATTTTTTCCGCTCATTGAGATAAAAGAAAAAATAATAAAAATATACTCGCGTATTTATCGAACATTTTCTGCGGAAATGACCGCTGTACGGAAATTAGAGGCAAAGTATATCCAAAAGTTTATGGATATTAATGCCCAGAGATAAGTGTGTATGGAAGGGCTGAATGTTAGCGGGCTCTCTTACGCGCTTCTAGAGCGACCGTAAATCTAAGATCTGTCGTCGATCTACACGCCAGCAATAAATCCATATACCTCTCCAAAGGCAGACCGGGCAAAATTCATTGGAATATTGTGGAAATAATCGTGGAAATCATGACAGAGGTACATAGAAGCCGCCTTGAATATATTATTGATTGTAAAGTGCAACGAAATTTTCTCCTGAAAAAGAATAATTGTCGAGCTCACTTAAAATTTTTATTTCATTGAAAATTTCACCAGAAATTTAAGCATAAATGTTTTCAAAATTTTCAAAGGTTTAGCTGGATTAACAATTACTAAAAAACCATTGAGAAAGTATTTTTTTTACTGCAAAGTCAATTAAATATAACAAATTTATCCTTCCGGAAAACCTTCGTTATAAAAAAAAACTAATTACATCAGAGTCTTCCGAGATATTTAAACAAATTAATGAAATTGGTTTCAGATAAGAAGTCATTAAAGTAAATAATTTGAATCCTTTTGATTCCACCCGTTTTGCCTGAGTCTTTACCGCGAAAAAATATTTTTTGTCGCCGAGAAGTCCGTCGCAGTAGAAAAAAAGTTGATCGCAATAGAAAAAATCCAAAATTTGATTTTTTATTTTCACGCAAGCCTCAATCGTCACCGAAAAATAACTCAGTGCCTTAAATTAAATGCCAACTGCGGTGCGGAGCAATTGCAGCAGATTGATTTGAATAATTTATGATCACCCAGTGGATCGGGAATAATTGAAATTTCATTAACACGATTCACTGCCAATTGAAACATGCGCTGCTGTTAAACGCCGTGGCTCCACCTCCCAGGGGCATCCGCCACGGGAGGAGATCATTTTTGCCGCGTATTTGCAAACTGAATAATAAATACACGGATACGCGAAGAGCACCGCGTTCCGCCTTCACGCAGCTCACTCGCAGCGCGGATTGGTTGCACTGGCATCGAGGGGACGGCAAATGTACGTTCGCCTCTCTTTCGCCGGGCTCTTTTCTCTCATACTGCCGCCTGTTACTACTGCTCCTTGTGCTCCCGTGCACTCTCCAGCAGCCACTGTCTCTCTCAAGTATCCTCGTTCGCTGGAACGACGCGAGTGGATCTGTCTCATTCAGCCGAGTCCTCCGATACATCCGGATTTCATTTTTTTAGAAATTTCAAGGAGACGAGTGAACAAATTCGCAGGAAAAAAAATTGCCAGGGCAATATCCGTTGGTAGGAATTCCAGGCGAGCTTTGTAGAAATTTCGGGCATTGGTAAGTTGTCTGGGGGTTGACGGAAATTTTCACGCACACTTGGCGTGCGTAAACCCTCGTTTTCTCACATGGCGTGCAAAAAAATGGGGTTCGATACTCGCGGGAATAGTGTTTTTAGAGTCAAGGGATTTTATCACTCGCCCTCGGCCCGTGCGAAAGCCTCGGACGAGCCCAATTACACTTTCGGGCAATCGTATCGAAATGCTCAATTTTCGAACTGCTGCCAACGTTCAACCCGTGTCGACAAGTGCCTCTTCGTCTACTAGTAAACGAAATATTAAATTTCCGGGCGGTCGTTATGGGGTTTTTTCCTCGTATGGCGTTGGCGACCGAGCCGCAGGCGAGGACTAGCCAACCACACGAGTAAAAAACCCCATAACGACACCCCGGCCAATATTTTTCCCTAGTGACTTTGACTTTATCGAGTTTGGGACAGGGCGAGTGCCAATTCCCGGACGAGGAAAAGTCAAGGTCAGGACGGAAAAAGAAATTAAATGGCCCAGTCCGCCACTCGCTGAGCGTAACGTCACTAGCAACGAATGTAGTTCGGATACACGTGCGACGGGGGGTTTCAACTCGTGCGATTGGCAGCCCTCGCCTTCTCGAGCCGACTTCACACTCGTTACCGGCCCGTCGCACTTGAATCGAAATATAGTATTTTCCCAGCGGCCGCATGGAAATGGGATATTTTGATACGATTGCTGGATTGCTTCCGGGCTCGTGGGGGACCGGAACATAATTATTTTTCAATCTGAGGGAATTTATTCGTTAAATCACTTCAGAAAATAGCCATTCGGAAATTTCTGCTGGGATAAGTTGGAGAATATTTATTTACAACGCCTCATTCTCCCTTGCAATACACATACCGACCGCTTCGTTGGTTTGTTTTTTAATAAAAATCTGGTTATGCAATGAAATTGTTTGGCATTGAGGCCATCAACTGAGAACAATACAGAAGTCCCCCGGATAATTATCGACAAATTGGACTACTCGAAATGTCCATTATAATAATCTGCTCGTGTGTTTTGATAAAAAGTCAATTAAACAGGCGCCAGGGATTAATTAAATCACCGATACAAATCAGCTTAATTTCAAGCTCTTTGAACTTGCGCATTCCGCGACGCTTGCACGCAATTTTTTTTTTTTTCCATTCAACTACTTCTCTCCTAAACGCACCGACGCGTACGCATTTAGCTGGCGTGTACGAAAAATTTTTCATTTGACTTTGGAAATGAAAAAAAAGGAAGTGAGGAGGAGCTCCTTGTGGTATGATTTTTTTTTTTTCAAGTTAATTTCACGCACCTATGAACGCAAATTTCTTCCAGTCCAGCTGACCTCGTGCAGTTCCAAAGCGTTCGCAGGTATTCAGGAAGGAGTAGCGAAAAGGGGGGCACGGTTAGAATATATCGAGTCATGATTCTAGAGATTGGGGGATTTAGCGTTGCAGTTGCTGGTTTATCGAGATATAAATTTATTCGTGTTTATCTGGCTGCGTATATGTAAGCCATTTAATTCGTACGCGCACTAGTTTCATGGCTCGTTACAGTATCATTGGCGTTATCAATAAAAACATGATTGTGAAAATGGCGGTTGTTTTTTTTTTTAATGGGTTTTGTTGATTTTTAATTGCTCTCATTTGAGAAATAAATGAGAAAACTGGGAATAAACCGAGTGGAAAATTCTTAACGAAGCGTTAAAAATCCTGCGGCGGCCGAAGTGTTGAGGAAACATGAGAAATTTAAAGTATGTAACTGAAAAAGTTATTTAAAAATATCTTGACGGATTTGGAGTTGTCAATTACTCGCGGAATTTTCTGACATTTGCCACGAGAATTTGTTCTGTCACACATAATACATAAATTAAATTTTTTTATCGAGAGAACTTTTGGTATTTGATTAGGGATCTTGACGAGATTAATATTCGGAAGGTGTACCGTGTTTTAAAATAAAATAAAAAGCAGAAACTCACTTTTACTCAGTCGCAGTCAAGCCCCCCAGTTAAATCTGAAAATTCCAATCTTTCCTCAAATAATATAAACAAAAAGAAAAAAATTAATTCGACGCGACGACAGGCTCGTCAACGAACTCGAGAGGACAGCAATGGAACGTCCAACAAATTATTAATTAATTTAAAAACAGTAATTAATTTTACCTCTGCAGACTGAGGGCAAAAAATTCTGTTGATAAAACAGATAACTTGCCACACGATTTTTCCCTCTTGTTCTCTCATTTAAAAAAAAGAGGGCAAGGTTTTTTGTCAGCGAACTCTTCTTACTACCCCGTATATCCATACCATATAATATAAAAATTTTTATTTTCTCCAGACTCTGTTAAAAATCCCCAAAAAAATTGCCTCACGTGCCAGAAAAACTTAAAAAATGGAATCTTTTGTGGTTATCTCTAAAATAAATTCTAAATTCTTGGAGTTACCTCTCGAAAAACACAGATGAAACATAAAATAAACAAATAAATCTGAGTAGACACCCGAGGACTGCGCAATCGCGCGAGGAGCGCGCGTCCAATTCTAGTCAATTTAAAAATCTAAAATTTCTGGACGAATTATTTTGTCCTGGGACTGGGGGAAATCGGCTTTCGCCAAATTTTGATTATCTTGCATCAGGAATAGTATGTTAGCTGTGGTTATGGAGTTTTTTCCCCGCAGAGTTTGTTAAGCCGAGCCGTAGGCGAGGCGGCCAACCACGCGAGTGAAAAAATCCCATACCGGAAGCCCAGGAGCGATATTTTTCCGCAGTTATTTTCACTGTTTAGAGTTCGGGCAAGCGTCCGAATCAATCCCGCGGGCTAGGAAAAGTGAAGAGCAGTACTTTCCCTAAATAAAAAATCCCTAAATCCCCAAAAGTAATTTTTTCTCCCAGTTCACTGTCTCAATGTCTCGCGATTATCAACGGATTTGCAAACGGCCCCCTCCCCTCCGCCCCGGACTTTTAATTATTCGCCGAGCATCACATGAGACTTAACCATCCTGGGGATCTAGGAGTAGACCCCCGCGGTGATTCACATGAGTCTTTGGCCAATCCTAAGTGAGAGAGACGGCCTTTCTCTTCGTGTGCTAATCGATCCGCTTCCTACGCTCGTAATTATGTAATGTTAACGGCGATCTATTCGGCGAGTATACCCGCCGGCGTGTATACCAAAATTCAGTTGTAGCGATAATAAATCAAAATATTTTTCCCCATTTTATTCATTCCGCGGTGTGTACATTTGCTACGCAAGCATGAAGAATTGATGTTGGTATTAAATCGAACTCCCGGCCTGGAATCGAATTGATTGGTAATTTGTTCCAACAGTGTTATTAGAAAATAAACAATTGGGAACGACTCGATAATAGGGACAATTGATTATATTTTCCCGAGTTATTATTCGCAGTCAATTTACGCACCCGATTCTCTTACGAATTAAAGTTCAATTATTTATTGATCGATTCTACTTTGCATTTCATTCATTGAAGTACAAGAATAAATGTGAAATAATTTTTTTTAATCTCTCGATGATGAAATATATCCTGAAATTGTAGTAGATCTTGACCACAGCCCAATTTTTTGACCAGACGAAAAAGCCGGGGCAAAAATTCAAAAGTTTTGATAATAAATCTACACTTAAGCTACGAGTGAGGCCTATTGCGAATCCCCCCTCCTCCCCCCCCCCAACATTTCAATACCTCGTCCTACCGCAATAGAACGATCCAGCACGCATGCGCCTTGTGACCCAGCACAGTTACCTCAGTGTATAGGTTAGACCTGAATGCCCTATGCTCAGTGCCGCCAGTGCCGGTGCGCCATAGATCCTCGTACTCTCCTGCGCGCCGCATTCACACACAGTCCAGTCGCGCATGCCCGATCGTTCCGCTAAGCCAACAATTCCCATCAACAACAAAAGTCAACACCAACCTAATGAAGGCCCAATTAAACTCCCTAAAAAAACTAAATCAAACGATGCAAAAATCTGGCATCCTAATTTTTTTCTGCCAGCCATAAAACCATAACAAAAAATAAATAAATTTTATAATAAATTGAAGTGAACTTCAACGCATTCATTGGCTTATCGAGACATTCAAGATCCCCCGAAGCTGAGAAGATAGAAGAGATAAACCCCAAAGAAGTGGGGTAGGAAGAGCCGAGAGAAGTGGGAGAAGTTCGAGCCGCGAAACGAAATCGGTCGGTATTCGCGGCGCCTGCGGGTCCGCCCACAGTGCGACGCGCACCTTCGTGCTGTCCCTGTCGCTCGTATCATCTCGCATTCGAAAGCAATTACACGCTGTCAAAGTGCCTGATTCTTCGATAAAAAAATAATAACAATAATAAGTAGATAAGTTAGAAAGAAGGGAGAAAATTCCGGCAAATGCGATTTTCGGTGGTTGAGGAATAGTGTTCGGTGGGATTGAAATGATCCAAAAATGAGGAGAAAAAATTAATTGTCAAATTTTCTAATGCACCCCCTGTGATTATTCGGTCCGCCCACTCGTGCGGCTAATTGCCACGTACAAACGCTGTATTATGTCACACTCCCACGCGAGCGACGTTCCTGAATGCAACCGCGGGTGTATCGACGTCGTTTGACATTTCGCCGAGAATTTTATGAGAATTGTATAAATGTGTCAAAAAGGATTGCCTCTACTGTTTAATTTGGCTTCTGCACTCCTGCTGGAACATTACACGTGATTAATTAGTGATTGATGAGTTAGTGCTGGTGGGACTCTTCATATTCAGTGATTGATTTGATTAATCTTGGGGGAAGACTGGGGAGAATGAGTGATCCGCCGTGGGAGGAGTTTATCGTTAGATTTTTATTGTGATCTAGGGAAATATTGGAGGACATTTTTTTTTTTTTGTGCTGTGGATCGGATGATCTATTGTCTGTTTTGTACGATTGATCTGTTGATTGTCGACGGGGGAAAGTGAATTCACGTAGAGGTAATTATTTCCCATGAACTTTGATTACTTCATTATTTATGATTAAATAAATGTGTCAATCATTCGTTAAAAATCGGGGAGTATCGGGCTATCGTTAATTTATCGACGACAATGTTGGCCCGAACGTTAAACTCGATAATGAGCTGTAAATCACGCGTGGATTCTATTGTACAAGAGGCGGCTCAATGCGTGAGTCATTCCTCCACTCTCCGCGCACAGGGTTATGCCAATTTTTTACTCAATTTTCTCTTGTCCCTCATTTTTTTTTTTTTACCTTCGTGTTTAGTTACTTTTACGGGGAAAATCGGAGGGAAGGATAATAAGCAAGAAATTCACCGCTGGGTAAACTACGTGGGTGTAGGGAATAGTGAACGAGTACGCGGCATTCTTATGGTTTTTTCTTTTTCAAGTCAGATAAATCCTTTAATTAGAGGAAAAGGGCATTCATTTATTTAGATCCGATGATTTTTTTTTTTTTTGGCACAATTAATTCCTGGAAATAGCCGATTGTCTTGTGGATTTTTTTTTGTTGTTTATTCAATTTTGTTTTCGAGTTTGAAGTGAATATTTTCGATCACTCTCAGTCGATCTTTGGTGGTTAATTTTGCAGTCCATCTGAAAATTTCCGGTCATCACTACATTTAATTACACTTGCGTTCAATTAATTCTTTGCTCCCCCCGTTCAATTTCCCGCATTGTTTATTGAGCTCTTACTTCCCTGAAAAGCCAG
>JAPYZM010004226.1:0-11610 GCA_030522845.1 Psyttalia concolor
TTTATTTTTTATCCATTACGAACTTTCAAACAGAATTACTGAACTTCTGTTTGCCAACGACTCCTCGCTGCTTTCTTCATATTTGTTCCGTCTCCCGTGTTTTCCAACGATTTCAACCCATCCCGCCATTTATTCTCCTACCTTAATGTGTTTATTTTTCATTCCTATCATAATATACGAGAGTATTTACCTCAACTCGACTCCACGAAAATTCTCCAATTGAAAGAGGATCTGCAGCTCCTACTGTACCACTTTTACCGCACCAGTATCAATTATTTAACAATCCCACTCCCTATGAATTTTAATTATTATTATTAATTTGGGCGAGTGTATTTTCGCGATTATTCAGCGAGGAATGCGTAGGGTTCGTGACATACGCGAATTTTAGTACGTCTCGTGCCAACCAACATATTGATCAGCTGATGGTCGGGTGGATACTGAACCGCTTCGTGGAATTCCACCCCCTATTGTTGCGTCAAAGCGCCTGCGCACAGACTCCACTCGACATTTTCAACCCGACCCCATTTATTTCCACCCTTTTCATCTTTCTACCTCTTTCCATTTCATTTCTTTCGCGGCTTTCTTCTTTCCCATCCCCCCCCCCCTCTCCTATTTTGTTTGTTGTCTTTCGGGTGATGGGAGAGGCCAACTATTATTTTTTTCAGTGAGTTAAATTATAGAAGGGAGATTGCAAAATAACGAGTACTGGAATGCCCATTTCTTCTGAATTATTCAGTTCATCTTGTGATACGGAAATAAGTGGAAAATTTAATTTAGGGGATTTTTAAGAGTCTTAGAGTCTTAGGTAATTTTGGGAGGGAATTAGTTACGTTAGGAAATAAATATTTTCATGAATAAAAATAATTTCATGCCTCCAGATTTGCCTGAGACAAAGCCCCAGTGGAATGGAAAAATAAATTGAGATTATTGTTAGAGAGAAAAAATGAAACAGAGATTTAGGTTTTTTTCTTTTCAATGTTCAAAAGTTAGATTGCCTAGCTAGAAGCCATCAATACCGGTATTAACGTTAGGAAAGAATAAATTATTGTAAGGAGAGTGAGGCAGCGGGTGAATACTGAAATAAGTGGAAAGCCTGGGGAGCTGAGATGCGAATGTGCCCTCAAAAATGACTCGCCAATGCGCAATAAAAATTATTCTAACAGTTAAATTCCCAATTAAGTTGATGGACGAGGGGAAATATTCAATTTTTAACAGCGGGCTTTACAGTTCTGTCGTTATAACTTTTCAACGAAACACATTAGGCTCCATCAGCCCCAAAGCACAATAAATCACTAATGCCCTATGATTTTCATTCGGAGGTTCCGGCAAAAGACTAATCACTGACTCGAAAATCCACTGCAATTTTTTCGCTATTTATGAAGTTATTGCCGATAGTCCCCCAGTTTCTGGAGAAACGGTCGATACCATTGACACGAAGTTTCATTTCCGCGAAAGAATTTTTTTTTTTCACCTGAAATTATTAACAAAAAAAAATCAGAAAAAATTGTCAACGACTGGAGAAAAAAATCTGACAATTGACTTTTTCTTCTTTTAAAGGGAAAAATTGCAAAAAAAAACCGCAAAAGTCGAGGGGGATATTGGCAATAAGTTCTTTAAAAAAAAAAATTGAATACCAGGGGGAGAAGCGAAACAGACGTTCTACGATAGATTTTTTGTTATCTCCAGATTTGATTAAAAATGCAGGAGAATTTCAGTAAAAAATCAGAAAAAATCGTCTGCTACTGAAGATAACATCTAAAAACGATTTTTTTTCTTCTGCTAAAGGGGAGAATTGCAAAGAAATGCAAAAGTGGAGGGGTTATCAATAAGTTCTTAAAAATTGAATGCCAGGGGGAGAAACAGACGTTCTACGATAGATTTTTTTGTTTTTTCCAGTATTTATTAAAAATCCAGGAGAATTTCAGTAAAAAATCAGAAAAAATTGTCAGTGACTGAAGATAACATCTAAAAACGATTTTTTTTCTTCTGCTAAAGGGGAGAATTGCAAAGAAATGCAAAAGTGGAGGGGTTATCAATAAGTTCTTAAAAAAAAAATTGTCAGTGACTGAAAATAAAATCTAAAAATGGACTTTTTTTGTTCTGTTAAAGGGAAAAATTGCAAAAAAACGCAAAAGTGGAGGGGTTATCAATAAGTTCTTTAAAAAAAAATATTGAATGCCAGGGGGAGAAACAGACGTTCTACGATAGATAAATCGCGTGGAATATCGAGACATCACCGGGAAAACAATACCTCGCGTCGATCGTTAATCTTACGAGTATTCACACAAGTGAGAGGTATCTATTCGCTCTATAAATACATATCCCCCGATGCATACACTGGATGCATGACGGGAATTCCGTGTGAATGGAGGCATATCCTATCTTTCATCGATGAGGAAGAGGAGTACGTGAAATAAGTGTTGAAGTAGAAATGAAAATGAAATTTATGCACATAAACTCACCGATCTTAGATGAAAGTGCTGTCACTATCGCCTCACGCAGCTCGTCAGCTTCAGCGAGTCTCCCAGATCTCGATATCTTGGGGGAATGACTGGGGCTATTTGTCTGTGAACAAACAAACCAAAAATTTAAAAAAAAAATCTCTTAGGGAAATTACAGTCGACGAGTATTTCTCAGTAAAAATTTGAGCTTCCGGATTGAGTCAGAGCGTCACTTGGAATTGAAAATATTTCTTTGAGATAATAGAGCCAATGGGAAACGAACAATGCACAAAGAATCTTCATTCCTTTCACTCGTTGAGTTCGTTTTTCTAGAGACAAAAGGAGAATACATTAGCCGGTCTGTGGCTACGCACTATAAAGATGACAGTTAAGCGGTAAACCCTGGGCGTTATTTTCTCATCTTTTTATCGCATTCGTCGGTTATGAATTTATTTTTTTGGTAATCGTGAGATGAATATTAAAAGTGACGAGAGAAGTCAGAAGTGAACTGGTAAAATTCACGTCGATATGAATTGTCCGTCAGTAATCAGTGAAAATCTCGGGATCCAAGGGGAATCAAAAAATTTTGGTGAAGACCTTTTTTGAAGAGCAAATCGAGTGCTGCAAAAGAGGTAATTACAAAAATTTCGCTATCTCCCTCGCTTTCCAAGATATTCATAGACAAGCCCCAAAAAATTGTGTCGGCGTTTCAATTTTTGTCAGGACTCCCCATAAATTCAACTCCTCGCCTCACTTTAAACCCTCAAAATCCCCCCAAATTTGTGCAAAGTAGTGCTGGATTAATTATATTCCCTTACACGAATATTATCCGAATGAGCAATGGCAAATCACAAGAGTCAACTTCATCGATAAGCCGATGGACAAGTTGTAACCGTGACAGTACAGGTGACTGTCATAAATTTATATGACGAAGACATCAAACGTACAGAGAAGTAACGTTAGGTGATAAGTTTGGTTGTTCCACTTGTTGTGATCTACGAACCGTGTATGATTCTCTATGGCCTCGAACTGGTGCTCTTATCCCTTGAATCGTCCAATCAAAATACAAGCAGACAGAGTGCTTGGCGATTGGTTGAGCCTGGCCACCGCTGAGTTTTTCATTGGCCGAGCCGTTGGGCATCACCCCTGGTTACCATTCGCATCAACAATCAACTCGATCGATATTATTGGAGTAAGTTCTACTTGGCCGTCCCTATCTACTATTGCATTGCTACCCTTACTATTAGTATATGCACCTGTAACAGCTTATAGATGTTGGAGGGGGGGAATCGATGGCCACTGCTGCAATAGTCCGAGGAAATTTTTTTTTTTGGGAAAATTGGGGAATTCTACGGCGCATTTGATTGAAATTTTTGCAAATGCCCCCCTAAAACTCCTCAATCTTCTTGGAGATCACAGAAGAATGATCTGGACATTAGCTACTCGTGTGCTTTGATGAGAAAAAATACTCATGGCTCTCGTCCAGAAACTTGTTCAAAAATTCAAGAGGTAAGAGACTGCTAGACTCTCTCTTAGAAAGTCCTTAGATCCTAGGGTGAGAGATCTGGCGATGGATTTGGTGGAGCTGGTCACACTTGAACATTTTACTCTGAGGAAAATTGATGAATTCTGCTGGCCATTTGATCGAAATTTTTGCAAATGTCCCCCTAAAACTCCTCAATCTTCTTGGAGATCATAGAAGAATGATCTGGACATTAGCTACTTGGGACTCGTGTGCTTTGATGAGAAAAAATACTCATGGAAACTTGTTCAAAAATTCAAGAGGTAAGAGACTGCTAGACTCTCTCTTAGAGTGTCCTTAGATCCTAGGGCGAGAGATCCGGCAATAGATTTAGTGGAGCTGGTCACACTCGAGATGTGGAAGACTTCTATTACGAGAAGAGGAATACGACTCAACAATCACTTGGGGCCCTCTGATTGTTCCAAATTGTTCCCCGGAGTGACTAGATTTGACCATTCGATCATGCGGCAAGAAAAAATCCCAAACGAACGTGACCTCTCCATAGAATTCCCCATTTTTTCTGTCTCTCCATCTCATTGAGCATTAGCTTCACATGCGAGACCTTCCAAGTTCGATTACCGAAGCATTCCACCCAATCCTCTGAATAATTTCTCCAGAGATGCTCATGAAACACGTTCAGACAGTGGACCTGTGAGAAAAAAAATCCGTAAAAATAGAACCGATCGATCCACAAGCTCATCAATTTTTCCCGATGAAGATGTCTAGGATGACATGATATAAAACTATCGGGAGCAGGCTTGCAAGTGACACTGCGATGAATGGGTGCAAGGAGGAGGTGGAGGAGGTGGTGGTGGAGGAGGACGAGGAGGGGGAGGAGGGGGTGAATGAACGAGAATCATGGGGGCCCACTGAGGTATGGTCTCCGCAGACGGAACGACGCGGGATGGTTCAAGGTAGATGGTGTGTGGCACGCGGTTTTTAAAATGAAAAAAATAAAAACGAGGAGAGCAAGAGAGAGATAATAAAAGCCATGTAGTCAGCAATGTCGTTTGGCTTGAGGTCCTTCTTCTTAGTCTCCCCCAACCCATCCAATGGTGCTTATCCGTGAGAAGATTCCATTCGCTTTCTTTCAGGGTTTTAGTTATACTCCGAGTCTTTGCGGTTTATAGTTTTCTCCTGCTCATGGCTAACTCCCTTTTGCTGTTTCGGGCGGTGTATATTATGTACACGACAGAGGCCTATTGCAGCCCCCGCGGATATAAACGGGGCGAAGCGTTGAATTTTTCATCGGGAAGAACCGGCTCACCGTCAGCATCCGCTATTGAGAAAATCGAAGGGACTAAGATTCGCAATGGGATAGTAATAAATCTCTCTGTAATAAAAATGTGTATTGAGGTTGGAGAATTTTTTGAATTTGGGGTCACTGTGAGGGCCACGAGGGCCAGACTGAGGATCGCGAGGCCCACTGGAGGGCCATACGACCCCATAAGTCGCTAATGAAACTAATGGAAAACTTCACCTCTGGCTCTGGCATTAATTCAAGGGTTTCTCGCAAAATTTATTACAGTTTTGTTTTTATGGTGTATAGAATTCCCCGTTGGCTTACCCAATTGTTTAACCCTTGCCAGTTAGTTTAAACAAATTTTTATTCAAGCTTTTAAATATTTTTCCCCATCAGAGCAGATTGCATTTCATAATTCCCTGCTCAAGCTCTTAAAAAAAATATCTAATTTGGTTAGAAAATTTGTTAGAAAATTTTTTTAAAAAGTGTTTATTCCGTTCTCCCTGGGGCTTTTAAAAAATCTTGAAGTGAAACAATCCCCGGGGGAGGATGAACCTCCCAATTCCGTTGAAATTTCACTCGGCGTTGTAAAATTACCCCGAAATATCTTACCACCGTCTTCCCACCAGAATCGATCGTCTAGGGGGTACATATTCGTCGCTGGAAATCGTGAGGGGGGAGGAGGGGGAGGATCCATCAATCTTTTAACATTCGACTATCGATCGATCAGCTCCGGGGCTTTTTCTACATAATTAATGTACCACTGAGTGGACAGAGGTACTATACACCATCTATACCACTTGAAAGGTGAAGCAATACCACTTCCTACTTCCCTGGCGGTAATTTTCAATAAAGAAATATCGAGAATGCCGTTAAACCAAGGGCTGGTGAGAAAAATCTGCCAATGGATCTGGGAACCCGAGCTTTGACACGGGACAAGTGGAGGCGACCGATGAATCAGTGGAATAAAATGAGAAAAAGAACAAAGCCGACTGTCCAATGCCCTCAAACCTCCAGCCGGGAGGGCTATATCCAGACGTGAGTGAGGGTTGGCAGGGGGAAAAAAAAGAGAGAAAAAACTTTCAGTGGGAGTTGAATCGTGGGGTTTTCCCTCTGTAATTACGTGTGACCCGCGTGATGTCGAAGAAGAAGGACACGAATTGCAGTGGAGAGAAACCGAGGGGGCCTACGGAGGGGCAGTGAGGGAGGTAAACTGAGGGAATATGTAAGACCTGAAAGGGGGTATACACCGAGGGGTGGTGCATAGTCCGCGGGAAGAATGGCAAACTACTGTGGGGACGACGCATCTGTCCGAGCATATTTGATGACCACCTGAAACAATCCCTCCCGCTACTTGTCAGCCAGTATCTGCTGTTTTTTTATTATTTTTTTTTTTTCTCTTCAACAATTTTCCCCCGCATTTTGCATAGGAAATTGGTCGACGAATTTATTATTGCGGGATTAGGACCCCGCGGGGTTGATTGTTCATTTTTTTTTCTGGTGCTTAATGAAGTTGATGAACAGGGGAAGGACAATTGGCGAGCAGAGTTGGCGCCGCTTGTCTGCACAAGCTCAGCGCATTGTCCTTCTGACTTAGTCTACGTTCGGGAAATTACCGACACACATAACAAGATAGGCTCGACCGAGTTTAGAAATAAATGTCTAATGTTGTGGCTGAGGCGGTATCTTTTAAAATTCATCGAGTTCACATTTTCGAATGGGTCACAATCGATATTGGACTCGGGAGTTCGCGACGCTATGCGTCATACCTTTAGTCGAATTAATATGGAATGAATAATCATTAGTGGCCTTGGGTTGAGGAAAAGAGAAGTTGCTAGCTGGTGAGTTTTTTCATTGTTTATGTGTAATGACGGGAATTTTTTTTATACTCATTCGATGTGGGAGGTGGAGAGGGTGGTAGACAGTTGGAGACTCAGGCTTTCCTGGGAGACCTAGCTGTCGTCAAAACCATATCGATCTCTCTTCATTAAATATTCTTTGGGACTGAAAAAATGTCACTTTGCCAGATATGTTATTATTGTAGTTTCTGTAAAAATCGAAATTGCTCGGTAGCCATTGTTCACTAGTCGTTCGCCCTGGAAATTGTTATCTGAATGAAAACTAAATTCCGAGGAACTGGGAAAAAATAGAAATTTTCCCATCGAATATTCTTGGGACGATGGAGGGACAGAACATTACTCTCAAAATTTAGAAAAAATTCTGAGCTAATTTCTCGTCCAAAAAATATTTGATTGGCAAAATTGTATATTTTTCTCTGTCTAGATCTTGAGACTGTGAGTAATCTAAGAATTAAAATTTTAAAAATAGTCTTACGAGATTTCTAATCAAGTGTTTTTACTTGTTTAAAAATTTCCTTTTAAATTTAACTGTCGCCAAAAAATTTGATTCTGCCCATTGAATATTTTTTAGACCCACAAATTTAAAAAAATGGCGGAATACGAAAATAAAATAAAATTGTTCAATAGGAAAAATATTTGATTGTCAAAATTACAGTGTCGACCTCAAGATTACAAGTAACCTAAGACTTAGAATTCTTAAAAACAGTCTTACGGGACTTCTAATCAAGTGTTTTGACTCATTTAAAAATTCTCTTTTAAATTTCACTGTCGCCAAAAAATTGATTCTGCCCATCGAATGGTTTTCAGACCCCCAACTATCAATAAATGACGCAATACGAAAATGAAATAAAATTATACAATAGAAAAAATATTTGATTGCCAAAATTACAGCGTCGACCTGAAGATTACGAGTAACCTAAGACTTAGAATTCTTAAAAATAGTCTAACGGGACTTTTAATCAAGTGTTTTGACTCATTTAAAAATTATATTTTTAATTTATTCGTCGTATGAGTTAAAGAGGGTGGCAGACAGTTGGAGACCCATGTTTTCCTGGGAGACCTTCTAGCTGTCGCCAATGCGACACTACTCCACCAACATTTGACGCTGTCTTGGGCTGCTCGGCGCACGCCATTCTCAATAATTCAGGGTAAAACGGATCTATCTTCCACCGTCTGTGGCGCACCGAGAAGGGTCTCATTATATTTCCCTTCTCCAAGGGAAATGTGAAGACTGGCAAGAAGGGACTCTGGGAAACTTCCATACAGTTTACAATAATAACAGTAATGGACAGCTATCTCACCCCCACATAAACCGCCAATATCAAAAAAAAATCCCCCTCTGCATACACCCTCGGACTCGAGACATATGTACATCAACCTCCGGTATTGCTCGTTGTCTTTGTTTCCCCGATTTTCATATTTTTTCCGAGAATTTTTTTTCCACTGCACTCTATTTTTATCCTCAAGTGTCGACGACCCAGCGGATTCTTTTTTCCATTCACGAATAAAAAAAGAACCTGAAGAGCAGCGAGCGAGAGGACATTTTGGTCGGCATTAGAGAGTCATTCCCATATCGAAATGGAAAAACAGTGAAATGAGTCGGAGAAAAATCATTACTACCGGCGAAATGATTCGTCCACCGGTTGCAAATGTTGATTGATTTTTCTCAGCCGGCATTAGCGCGTCGTAAAATTGAAACTGGTGGAATAAGGGGAAAAGAAGAAACAAAAATCAATTTTTATTTTGAGATTTCAGATTTCTCGTTGGGAGTGGAAAGGCTGGTTTGGAAAATTGTGGATGTCTTAACGGGAGATGGTAAGTCTCTAATTGCAAATTAATCCATTGATTTTATAATGCTCAAGGTAATCCAATTTCGGAAGTGAACAGGGAAAAAATTCCCTTTGCCAAGTGAATCTAGTGGGAAAAAAATATTTTTTCCCCGCAAGGTCGAAAAAATGCTTTGGACAGAACAACAAGAGGTGATTTAAGACAGTTTTTAAAGGATAAAAATCAGGAAACCGGGAGACAATTGTTGGAGACCCCTAGATTTTCCTGAATGCCATCCTCCGCTAGTTCTACCTCCCTCCCATTAATTTGAGAGCTACACGAACGTTCATTCGCATCTCCAAGAAGATTTCATAATCAACGAGGTACGCACAAGTTTAACGAGAGCGACACGAGATTTCAATTGATTAAACGCCGCAATCGTCATTTCAAGAGAGCACCCACTGTCATTACTCGAGAGCCTATCCAACGAGACCAGAATTCCGTCGAGCAGTAAATTCTCTACGAGCGATACAGGGGAATAAAATACTAATTCACACCGAGAGAAGGATAAAAATTAATGCGGTTACACAGAGTCAGGAAAATTGTCAGTAAAAATCCTAATCGCCCAGTGCAATTTGTGGACTACCTCATGGAGGTTATCATTATTTAGGAAAATCAAAAATCTTGCTCGGGCTCCCTCGCGATTTTTAGTCTGCCAAATTTGATACTAAATTTCCTAGGCAACGAAGCTGTCCTCCAGTATCCGATAATTTCCGAGGACGAGAGCTATACAACTGAACATTTCTCCCCTCACACCTGCTGCTCAATGAATTTTTAGTCACCTAGTTTAATAGTTAATTTAATAATAATCATTAAAACGTGATAATATTTTTTTTGTGATCTAGTTTACGTAAAAATTCCCCAACAACTCAGTAAAATTAGTTTCATCTCCACTAAAAATTGTCTAGACGTCTGCAATTTGTATTAAACCTAGAGAATTTTTGTACGCCCCTGGGTAATTTTTCCCGACCGTCGAAAATGCCAGGATCACCAAAGACAACAGAAATTTTTTCTAAAAATTTTTCTTCGTGTCTAGATAATTTGGCAACTTCTCCGAGTCCAGTAAATTCTTCTAAGCTAGAAAAATAACAAAAAAAATTACTGCGATTACTGAGATTGAGAAAAATGCTCAGTAAAAATCCTAATCACTCAGTACAATCTGTTGACGAGTCAAGAGCGAACTTGGCAACGAAGGACTCGTCAAAAATCCGACAATGTTCTAGCACGAGTGCTATTACAACTGAAGACTTCTTACACTGCCTGCTTGATAAAAATTATCTAGTCTACCGTAAAAATTCCCCAACTGCTCAGTAAAATTACTTTCCTCTCCCCTGAAAAACCTAGAAAATTTTTGTACGCATTTGGATAATTTCGACAGTCAAAAATGCCAGGATCGCCAGAGGCAACGGCAATTTTTCTTCGTGTCCAGGTAATTTGTCGCCTTCTCCGAGTCCCGTAAATTCTTCTGAACCAGGGAAGCAAGGCAATAAAATACTAATTTCCACCGAGTGAAACTAAAGAGCAATGCGGTTACCCAGCAGCAGCAGCACGAGCTGCAACTAGTATACGCAACTCGTAGATCAATTTTCAAGCAGGTGCACCTACGGTAAACACCTATACGTATTCAACGCGCTAAGTCACACAATCTCATTCGTTCATCATGTGAGTACGTGTGTACAATACGACCGGGACTGGATGCCAGGGGTTTGCAGAAGGCAACTGGCCGGCTCGTGCGTCAAGGATAGTACGTGGACGAGCGTAAATTATCGAAATTTTTGTTCATGCGAGAGAGGACAAAAAAAAGGAAAAATGTCTGAATTGAAATACCGAGGATGGAAAAACACTATAAGTGGCAACATTTCACGGAGGAATGGAGCAAATGAGAGCTGCACCAGCTGTTGCAACTCTACCTTGTGCAATACCGCATTAATGATTCTACAACGGGTGTTGTACGACCTTGGACGATCCTCAGGATCTATTTGGTGTCTCTCGCATTAATAAAATGCCCACTCGTTGGAGGACTTTTGTGCAACTGCTGGTGGGCTTGATTGTCTATTGGAATTGCCGACTGGGTCTCACTCGGGCGGAGAGATAGATATATTGGGGTGTTGGTGAACGAATGCAGGAATTAGCAGAGGTGTTGATGGATATGGAGACAAGTGGGCAAGACTTGCTCATATGGACAAGAGGTGTTTCGTCATTTGGGGATTGGCTCGTCGATTGTCGTTAGTCCAGAGATTTTTGAGGACTCGTTCGATCTGATTCATTCAACTGAAAGTCATTTGGTCATGACCAGCTGAGCTGAATTTTTTTTCCCCTGGATTTAGGCACTCGTGGGATTTTCGGATTTATTAACAATTGGTGAAAAATTGAGGGAATTTAATGAAATGTCATTTTTTTTTTCGGATTGGAAACTCAAGACAATTTTTGGCACATTCGTTGCTGTAAGGAATCGCAACAGTTTCTACCATTTTTAAATAATAATTAATTTTTTTTCAATTAATTTTATTGGGAATTTGCTGAGGGCGTGTTTGAGAGTTCCAAGGGGATTGGTTATTTACTGAATCTGATATTGCACAAGACAATGATGACAATCAGTAGGCGCTAGAGGATTAAGATACCCCACACTGAGAGAAAAATTTAGTTTTGCCAAATATTCATTTACTTGAGAGAAATATTTGTTTTTGAAAGACCGAATATCTTCAATCCAAAAATTTT
>JAPYZM010004228.1:0-13150 GCA_030522845.1 Psyttalia concolor
TTCTCGATTTGAAACCTCTCCTCTAGCCTGCCTCTCCCTCCCACTTTCCTCTCCTTATTATCTGCGGTATCATGGCCGTCTTACACTTAGCTGTGCCCAATTCGAGCTAGGGCTGCACGGGAAACCATGTAAAACCCCAGTCGCACAGCCGGCCGATTGTGCAGTGCCCTAATGTATTCATCTGTCACGCTGACTAGATGAATACCCTAAGCCGCTACCCCATGCCTACCGCCCGTAATTTTTGTGCGAGCGAGATGTTCCTAAGCGGTCACCCATCTAAGTACTAACTCAGCTCAACGCTGCTTAACTTGGATGTCCGCCGGAGCAACACCTACACCTACACCTATTATTTATATCAATATTAAATCAGTTTAATATATATATGTTCGCATTGCGAATCATTTTGCGAATGATCTTCTTTCTGACAATTGCATCAAGTGATGTCGAAAGTCACTATTGAAAATACAACTATCAAATTTGAAATCGTGCTTTTATAATGTTGTTATAATACTTCTCAAGTTGAAATAATTGCTGATATTAATGTTGTCATATGTATTTACAGTTGTTCGGAGCATACTTCATATACTCCATAAAGTTGGTGGTTTGAATTCAGCTTTTAAACTTTCAAAAAACCCAATTAAATTGTTTTTCATCACGCTGTGTCGAAACAGTAACTTTTCAGTCACCTGACGCGAAGAGGAGAGTAACTGAAAAGTGCTTTTCTGACACATTGAGATGAAATATATTGTTTGTAACACGTGCAAAAAGTGGTTTTTGACTCGTGGGATTATATCACTCGCCTTCGGCTCGTGCTATAAGCCTCCCACTCGCTAAAAATCATTTTTTTTCACTTGTTACGAAATATACTATTCTTCTGAACTGGACAGTGAATATTTATTCTCCTTCCACCATTTCTTGTTCGTATTGTAGACTAGCAGCATTGATTGGTAGACTTCTGAGTTGTCCACTCTTGAGGTTATTATGTTATACTAAACCCAACATAACTTTTTCCTTTGCTTTTAGGGGTGGGGGAGAAGGGGGAGTACCTAGAGATGTCAAAAGTTTTGCTGACTTCAGTATATTTGTTGATTCACAGGCACTGTTAATACGCGTTGCGATGCTCGCGAACCAGGAAAATTGCGTAACGAATCAGAGCGTGTGTTATTATGAGCAGGTCAAAAAAGCAGTTGTTCCTGGAACAAAATCGAGCCGGGAAAATCATACTTTCGGGTAGGGGATGGAGAAAAAAAATTTTCCGTACTGCTCTTCACATTTCCTCGTCCGGGGATTGGTACGGGCCCTTGCCCGAACTCGAAAAAGTGAAAATCACTACAGAAAAATATCGTTCCTGGGCTGTCATTATGGAGTTTTTTGACTCACGTGGTTGGCCGCCTCGCCTACGGCTCGGCTCACCAAACTCCACGCGAGTAAAAAACAAAAAAAAAAAGATTTCTCATATATTTCAGAAATAGTTTTCTATATTTTGAAAACATTTTCAATTTTATTTATAGAACTTACCTTTGTCCAATACTGGACGGTTCTATGGAAACCTGGTTGAAGGCTGATTGATCCAACGTAGTCAGATACAGTCAATAGTTCGCCCGCCAAAGTGCGAATGATGAAACGTTTAGGGTGTTGGTAAAAATGAATGAGAACGGTGCGAAGAGGGGGGGGGGGGTGTTGGAGAGATGGATATCGATAGAAACTCAGGTTGGCCAGTTATTGATAAAACGTGACTTCCTTCAATATTGCAGTCTATAATTGAACGCCATTGCCACGTCAACGGAAATAGAATAGAAATTTCCATGGAAATGGCTCGCTCTGGGCTTCTCGGTTTACCTTCTTCATAGCAGCAAGTAACCATTATTACTTTTCTTAAAAAACTGCTTGAGAAATGTCATTATCCCGGCTGGCCTCAGTCTCCGGGAATAAAAATTCATTTGACGTTATCGATAGGGATTGAATGAATTAAGACCCTGAATTATTCAATTGAATAGCTCAATCGTGCGGAATTTTTTCTTTCTTCGTTGTGCTGATCGAGTCAAAATCGTTGAGTTCATTCGTGCAGGTCCAATTGTATTACTATCCCGAGGATGTTACTGGGTTACAGTGGGAATTTCTATCGCTGGTAGATAACCACTGGTACAGTAGAAAAAAAAATTGAAGCAAAAGGGGATGAGAATAGAGAGGTTGGAAGGCAGAGCGTCGCCGAAAACGTTTTGTATCCGTGGGGCAAACGTGAATGGAATACATCGACTGTGCTGAGCTGAATAAAGGGATTGGTTGATGCAGTTGGAGAGGTTAGGGAGACCCTCATTGCCCATCCACAGGAATGAGCTTGGACATCGTACTGGAGAATTTGGAAATTCCCTCGGGAGCAAATTGTTGAGTGGAAAAATTTCGAGAGATATGCACAGTGCAGTGAACATTGCCTGTTCTATCAGTTCAGTCACTGAAAACAAGAATATGCAGTCTCGCTTGGGGAATAACAATAAACTCGAATTGAGTATATCCCTGCAGGATATGAGAAGTGGCCGACAGTAGCCCGACATTCACTCAATGTTGGACAATGTTGGCTGAACGCTGTCCGACAATCGGCCTTTCTCCATTTCCTACCAGGGAGGTATGCTTGAGGCTAACATTTTGTTTCATTCAATTATTTTTTTGATAAAGCAAGTCCACCAATGATAACGTCTTATCTTCATTTTTTAAAAAGAGTGTCAATTTATTAAGGTTTTATCGTGAAATGACGCTCATTTGAACTTGACTTTTGCCACCGCAAACTTTTCCGTCTCTCTCATCTCTGGTATTATTGGTAATAAAGTGTGACGATATTTCACATTCATAAGCCCGTCATTCTCTATGAGTGAGTCTACCAGTCGTCGAGATTGAGATGAACTTTTAATAGTTTGGAATGAAATAGATGTCGGGATCTTTCTCGAGAAATTTCTCACATGAATTTAGGGCAAACGATTGGATCTCGTGCCTTTTACCTTAATATGGTGGAGGAATCTCAACTAAGGTATTGTATGCCCCTCTCGTACTTTCTTGATCTCAGAGGGACTCTTGTGGCGCCAATATGCCGGGAACAGAGCGTACTATACACACATCTTAACAAAAACCGGTCCTAAGAGGTGCTGGTGTAATCGAGACCAACACTAGCGATGGTTCACGTGTTGTACAACTGCAACTTGACTTGTTGAGACTTAGCTAAAAGCGATTTCTCCCGCTCACTACGTAAATATACACCTGAGTAACCAATACCAAAAGTCAAAATTATTACGAAATACTGGTCATATCGTCGTAACGTGGGTATTAAATTTCTTTATTAGGTACTCTAACATTTTCATTCACAAAGTTATTACGTTATGTTCAAGATGAGAGAGATTTTAGGATTAGGCTTCAGTATAGTTGTTTGATGGCGTTAACTTCATAACTTTTTTTTATGGTGAAGTAACATTTTGGTTAGGATACCTTTAGTAGAAGTAATTATCTTCAAACTAATTCTGCAGAATTCTAGAACGATCTATGGAACCAATAGCGAAAGTCACTATTATTATGAATTATTGATCATAATCGTCACTAAGTGCTTGTTAAGTATCTCCATTCTGCATTACAACATTTCCATTCACAAACTCGCTATCTCCAATTGAAGATGATGCAAATTATTATGTTGAGGTTTAGTGCAGTTGGTTAATTACATTAACGTTATTGCTCTTTTATTGGAAAAGTAATATTTTGGTTATGATATCATCAGGTGGTGTAATGAGCTTTGTTGAAAGTGATTCAGCTGAATTGCTGTAAAATATTCGTTCGGATGAAATTTCTTGCAGTCCGAATCCACCAGAACGCTCGGCAGAAATCTTTTCACTCGGTTTCTTCGTAAATATACAGCTGAATAACCAATTTCATAAGTAAAAATTATCCCAGAAAATTGGATATAATCATCATAAAGTGGTTTTTAAGTTTCTCCATTTAGTATGCCAACATTTTCATTCACAGAGTTACTATCTCAAATTAGAGATGAGGTAAATTTTAATGTTAGGGTTTAATGTTACTTTTATGATATTCTTAGCCAACGTAATAAACATTGTGCATAATAATTCAGCTGAAATTTTGGTATAAAACATTCGCCAGAGGAAGATCTGTTGGAGTCTGAATGTAATACAAGTTGAACTAAAGATATTTACTCTCGAGTGTTACCTAAATGTACACATGAGATACAGAAAATTGATCATCATAATCGTGAAATAGTTTTTGAATTTCACGACTAGGTATTCTAACAATTTCATTCCGAAACTTAGTATCAAATTGGGAATGTGGAAAATTTGAATGGTGAAGTTCAGTGTAGTTGTTTAATTACATTAACATTATTACGGTTTCATGGTACAGTAATATTTTTCTTATGATATCATCAGGCAAATTAATTAGCACTGTTCAAATGAATTTAGTTGAATGCTCCAAACACGTTCTAGGGACTGAAATTCGTTGGAATCTGAATGTACCAGAAGGTGTATTGTACATAGGCTACGAGACGTGGGCGAGGTGGCCAGGTGTGGGCAGCAGCGAATGCAATTACCCCGCAGGCAGGTGACCCGCCTCTATACTGTGCGCGTGGGATTTTAGAGAGTATATTGTGGATATCGTTCCACGGCAGAAGAGGAAATGAAAATCCAAAGTGCTGGATAATCTTGTCATGGCTTATTTTTTATTTTTATACCGTCAGAGCTGTTATTTATCCTCTTAGCAGTGGGTTTTCCGCTCAATTTGGGAACATTTTTTTTGGATGTTGTATTTGGTGAAATTCATTGATGGGGGTATGTTTACATATTTTTTCGTAAATTTAAATTCAACCAAGGTAATTGGTTTATGTGAAAGCAGAAGACAAATTTATAGTGACGAGCCGACACGCGCGCGGCCGCGCGCTCTAATAGTGACCATAAAACATTGAAAATTTCAAATGAACCGCCCTAGACGCCAGTAAACCAATAAGGAATAAGTATGACAGAATTTCGATATTTTCGATTCGATTCGAGATCTGTAGTGTATGTACTTTTTATAGTAGGAGGAATATGGAAGAGGGAGAGTCATTTATTTCTTGTATATAAGGGAAACGACATATATAAGGGAGAACCATGGAAGATCTCGAATGAACACTCGAATGACTACTCGATGAGCTCTCGGAAGAAGATCGATTCGATGATAATTGATTCTTTCCTTGTGTGTCTTTAAACTACTAACTAGTATAATAAGATGCGCGCTCTCAGTAATTTCTACGTTGTTATAGTTTTTTTTATTGAATTAGTCTTCATCTTCGTCTTACAACTTTTGCAAAAATGACACCAGAAGGCGCGCTACGCGCGCCCTCTGTTTCGGTATTGCACGGCTGATCATTATATCATTATCAATCGAAATACTCCTCAATCGATAATAAGCAATCAATATAACTTTCTTTCCGACCGAGTATTCTCAAGGACAATGATAATTTGTTCAAATAGATTTTTCACTTGATTATTCATACTTCATTTAATGTATATTTTTTGACACTTTAATCAATTAAAACCACCCTTAAACTGTTATTTTTTAAGTTAGTATGACAGAAACACAAAACGAAGGTTACAGCTGTTTGGTTGAGATAGTAATGATATATTCTGTATTGTTATCCTTCAGGATTGTTGTTCTTCTGATCCTGAAATAAATGCAAAATACGGCTAATGTTTTTACTCCGAAATAACCAGATATGACGTTTCGCCATATCGATTCTCACTATAACTCGATAAAAAAACAATCGATTCTCGCAAAAATTCCGATACTTCCTTTGGTAATATAGGATTGGCTGACCTCAAATCTCGATGGTGCGACATACAATTAATCGATTATTTTATTTTATCTATTAATGAGTACTCGATAATTTATTCTGTTGAATGAAGAAAACTGTGAACGCCTATTGTGACCTGCGCTTATGCTAGTAACTTATAGGAATTTAGAATTTATAATGGTTTTGTTTCCGTATTTCTTGACTCATCATCAACCATTTCGTGCTTGTCCCCGATTTCGGAATGTCTTACTTCCGTATTTCAGTGGCTCCCAACGACGCAACATCAATGCATTCAAAGTTAATTTCTAAGAAAAGATGAACGTTGCAGTTTACAAAACCGTCGATGGTGATGGCCACTCCCTTGAGCAATCCAACACGTCTCCTAATGTCTGTTTTTTTCAACTTCTCACTCTCTCTTTTAAATAGCCTCAACCTTTGAGTGAAACTGGCTGAAAAAGCTAAGATTCAAGGTAGATAGAGATAATTCGTTTTGGGTTATACAATCGTCGAAGTGTTTCGACGGTTATCAGGTACTTAGTTTGTAATTTGAGAAATAGTAACTGATTGAAATGGTTATCGATTGAGTAAATGGAATTGTTTATCAACGACAGGACAGAGTAGGTGGATGGAAGGAGAGAGACAAAATTATCGTTCATAATCAATTGATGAGATTTTAGTCGTCATTATCTATATTTCAGAAAACTGCGGATTTTTCGTAACTGAAGACCGGGGTTTCACCCCGAAATTCTAAATTCATAATTTCACGAAATCTCGACGTTTCATGACCTCTGGAACGCTCCCCAATGTTTTATGGAGTTTTGTGTGTGTGTGTGTGTGTGTGTGTGTGTGTGTGTGTGTGTGTGTGTGTGTGTGTGTGTGTGTGTGTGTGTGTGTTTATTTTATTTGTAGCATTCCAACTTGGTTGATTCTGCTAAAAAAAAGTATGTACAAGTTTACAATTTAACAATGACATATAAATTTCATAGATTTCTGTTACATCTTTCTATAAACCGTTCTTAGTGAAGTTCTTGAGTATGGTTATTTATATTAGTTTCTAATATATGTAGTTCACAGGAAATCAGGAAGGAATCAATTACCAAGAGGGGGTGTGTGTGTGTGTGATATCACTTTTTTTCGGTCATGCTTTCGGACGAACGGCTAGTGCGATCGGAACGAAGTTGGTCGCAATCTATAGATATTATCAAGGACAAGATCCGAGTCTTTTGGGAGCAAAATCCTCCCACCCTTTTTTGAGTTTTTTTAAGAAAAAAGCGGTAAAAAGGGAATTTCGTCTTATAATTCGTTCTGTTCACGCTCCCGGGCGATCAGTTGGTGCGATTGGGATGTAGTTGGTCAAGATCGATAGATATTGTCAGGAACTAGATCGGAGTCCTTTGGGAGCGCAATCCAGATGGCGTAGGTCGCGATTGATAGATTTTATCAAGAAATAAATCTGAATCCTTCGGGAGCGAAACCGCGCCACCTCTGTTTGATTTAAAAAAAAAGCGGTAAAAGGGAATTTCATCTTATAAGTCCATCTGTGCACGATCTCGGGCTATCCATTGGTGCGATCGGGATAGAGTCAGTCGCGATCGATAGATTTTATCAAGAAGTAGATCGGAGTCCTTTGAGAACCAAATTGCCCCACTCCTTTTTGAGTTTTTTTTTTTTTACAAAAAAAACGGTAAAAAAGGAATCTAATCTTATAATTCCTTCCGTTCACACTCCCGCGCTCTGATTAGGTTGGGAGCAAATTTTTCTTCTCCCCCCCCCCTTTTTTTTAAATTAATGCTTTATTAACCCGTATAGGGTTTATTCGCATACCATACATACATATATATACATAATACAGTGTTCAAGTACAAGTGTCATATTTATATAGAGACTGCAGGATATTATGGATGTGCGTTGGTAATCTAGCGTGTTTTTCGAGTTTTCTTAGCATTTGCGGTCTTTTATCAATGAACTTAGGGCAGTCCCATAAAATATGGTTCAGATCTTCATCCGATTGTCCGCAGGAACATCTGGGGTCATTTACAATATTTATTTTATAAAGGGAACTTGATGTGTTGGTATGGTTAGAGCGTGCTCTACTGACGCAGACTATTGTACTCCTTGGAAGTTTTTTGAAATCGCCTAAACCATGGTTTTTTACAATTTTTGAAAAACAGTTAAAAGTATTCTTTATCCTTAAGTTGGCTTTCATCCAATAATTTTTGAGTTGTGACTGTATGAGCTTTTAAATTGTTCTATAAAATCTGTAAAGCACTTTGTCAATGTCTAATTCGATGTGTTCGGTCGCAGTCTTGGCCAACGTATTTGCTTGTTCATTGAATTCTATTCCCATGTGTGATGGGATCCAGTCAAACTCTATTGATCGATTCAGAGAGTCGCGGATGAACTGTCTAATTTTTCGTTTTATATCACATAAATAACTATTGGTCTTGACAGTAAGTTGAACATGCTGGATAGATTGGAGAGCACTTAGACTGTCAGCAAATATACAAATGTTTTTGTCCATGTTATTCAAGGCTATTGTCATTGAATCATTAATAGCGGAACATTCCGCTGTATAAATAGATGAAAGGATGTTCATACTTTTGACTTCGGAAATACCAAGTTGAGGACATACAACCCCCGAACCAACAGAACTAGCATTCTTGATGTTACTACTGTCAGTGAAGAAACAGTATGAAGAGCCCCATACTTTCTCTAGCTAGTCTACCATGAGGTCGAAGAAATCACTATTGTATATATTAAATACATCTTTTTGCTGTAAGTTTTCCTCCAATTCAGATAGACTACCAATGATTTGTATTAAAAGTCGGTTTTGTGTTTTTAATATTCTATTTTCCCAGGTATGGAATTCCTCATTATTTCATAAAGTTTCATACTGGTATTACTCATGACTTTAATCACAAAACTTTCGCCTAAAAAGATAGCTAGATCTTTTCTTGTGGTCAGTTTGGACTCTCCAATGAGAATATTCGTGGGTGTGCTTCGGCGGTAGCCGAGAGCTGCTCTGATTGCATCATATTGTATTTTTTCTAGCTTGTGTCCTAATTGTTTGGAATAAGAAAAGTAAATATAAAGAACGTAGTCAATAATTGAGCGTACAAAGCTCTTATACAGTATCAATAGCGTTTCTGGGTCTGAACCCCCCCAAGTTCCCCTTAAATATTTCACAATGTTTAATGCTTTCTGTGTCTTTCGTTCAATGTAATCTATATGACATTTGAAACTCATTTTATAATAAAAAATGACACCTAAAAAACGACAAGATTCAACAGATTTTATTGTATGATTGTTGACCTCAATAGTGGTTTCATCTGGCTCTATTTTCTTGCGATTGAAATGAACAAGGTTTGTCTTAAGTGGGTTGATACTTAGACCGATCTCTGACAGATTATTGTCTAATGTGCGAAGAGCTGATTCCAAAGATTCTTTACATTCATCTGGATTTATATCAGAGTGGTAAATGGCAGTGTCATCCGCAAACTGTGATACCATTGTATCTTCGGGAATATTTTCAGTAATATCGTTGACATATATTGAAGACATGAGTAGACTAAGCATACCCCCCTGTGGAACACCTTTGTGTGCATCGTGTACATCCTGCAAAAACGCGGTGCTTATTTTTCTCTCATGTGTTAGAAATTTAACAAATTTTACGAAATGACTGGAACAACCTATTGCAACTAGTTTTTCTAAGAGTATATCGCAGTTCACATTGTCAAAAGCACCTGTAATATTTAAAAAAAACTGCAAGAAGATGTTGCTTTTGGGATAGAGCTTGGCTGACGTGAATCGTAAGATTGGCCAAATTATTCACACATGATTGTCCTTTTCTGAACCCCGTCTGCGTATTACATAATTATTTTTTCTTTTTCCAACCACCAGTCTATCCTATTCTTCACCATAGTCTCAAAAAGTTTACAAACGCACGAGAGTAATGTTATTGGTCTTACCCCCGAGCTACCTTCCTTCGGAATGAAATGAACGAAATGATTATTCCATAACCTTGGATAGCTTCCAGTGGAAAACATTTCATCGAAGAGATCGAGTAATAACAATTGATAGTTTGCCGGAAGTGTTTTCAAGATGAAACAATCAATTCCACCCATTCCAGAGGAACTCTTTTCTTTTCGAGTCTTGAGAGCCGTTATGAATTCCGTGAAGCTGAACTGCTTGGAGGAAAATTCGTTAACAGAACATTTTGGCAATGCTGCCGAATCAGTAGAAACATACGGAGGACATAGTTTATCCAGAGCACTCTGCATCCCTTCAAGCCACTGAAGGTTCTCCCTGCGATTTTCATCTTTTACATTAATTCACTTGTTTTTCAAAATTTTACATTTGTTCCAAACATATTTAATATTTGTTCTTGAATCTATTTTCTGGGTGAATTTCATGAAGTGATCTTTTTTTTTACCCTTAAACATTTTTTTTGTAATTGTACATAATCTTTTATACTCTATTAAGTGAATTAAATCATTGGAATAAGACCATTTTTTATAGGCAGCGCGTCGTAATCTTTTAAATTTGTTACATTTGTTGTCCCACCAGCTCAGAGGATTACTCTTTTTGTTATTATTTTTATTATTATTTTTATTTTTATTTCTCTGATTTTTAGCCGGAGTGTTTTCTATTACATCATCTACAATTGTGTTCATCAAGTTGTAATATTTTTCTTCAATATTGTTGTCTTTTAGTTGTTCTTCTAGTACAAAGTGATAGTTCTCCTCAAGCTTATGTAGTACTGCATTCCAGTCTGTCTTTAGAGTATAAATTTTAAAACTTTCTTTTTTATGGTGATACTTAGATGCATTAATGGATACAATCAAGGGGTAATGATCAGATCCCCAAGGTTCATCATTAATTCTGAGATTGACAAGATCTGACATTTCCAGCATAGGCAATAATAAATCAATGTTTGATTTGGAATGTGTAGGAGAATCTTCGTGTGAGAGAGTGTCTGTATTATGAATTACCAAATCACTGTTCTGAATTGCCTTATAAAATCTTGTGCCTTTAGTATTACTACTATGGCGATTCCACACCGTGTTATGTGCATTGAAGTCCCCGAAAAGTATTGGGATTTGTCGAATGGGCGGAGCCTAAACTGTCATGGCTGCGATGAGGTTGGAACCAAGTATTGTTTTAAACGGGGCTAAAGTGATTTTTAAATGATAAATGATTCGCCAAATAATAGAAATTTTATTGAAGGGGAGAGGCCGTTGAAGGCAGGGCATGTGATGAAATGCGGGAAAAAACGTGAGTGCGAGTGAAGAGAAGATAAGTGTCACAGCCTACTGCCTTTTGTGGTTTATCAATTGTTGACGGCATCTAAAATGAATTATTGAAGAAGAAAATAAATTAAAAACGTCAGTATCATTCACTCACTCGCTTTGGAGTTTGCAACCTCATACCGGTTACGTTTTTTGCCACCAGATGTCGTAGTGCCATTCGACAGATCCCAATAGTTTACGTCAATGTTGGAAACAAGATCCTGCCATTCTTGTTCAGAAAGATTGAAACCGGGTGGTCTATCACATCAAAATTGTCAATTCCGGCTGAGTGAGCACGAATCTACACATTTCTACTCTTTCGTCTGGTATAATCAAGTCTGTAATTTCCTTAAATGCTAAAATTTTTTTGATGAAAAGGATGATAGCACCGCCTTTGGAGTTCTCTCTGTCCTTTCTATATGTTATGTACCCTGGATATTGTAATTGATTGTTTGGTGTAGACGAAATATTTAACCTTGATTCTAGACTAACAAAGATATCTATCACGTTCAGAAGGAGCGGTAATTTTTCTTTTACTCTTTTAATACTTCGTGCTTTCCAAAATACAAAATTCAAATTCCGACTAGGTTTATTATTATTCATTCTTTATATTTTATTTTATAACTTAATTTACTTGGTATTGTCTCACATATCAGAAATGACGCCTTCCATTTCTCTGTAGTCGTCATCACTATCGTTAGCGGATTTCAGAGATTGATCCTCCAAAGCGGCTGTGCTGTCCGATACCTTGTCAGTACCCGCTTTAGTATTTGGGTCTGTCTTATCTTCAGGTGGTTGTTCTGTCCTATCAAGCTTCTTGATGACTTGGGTTATGCGACTCTTAAGAGATCGCTTACCAAAGAATTTAATGCTGTTTGTTAGCATAGTTTGTAGACCTTGAATGTCTTGCGTCAGGCTTACAGCTACCGATTTCGGGTTGTCAATTCCTCGTGTTCTCACAAGGAACGTTTTGAACCCATCGGGCGACAACGAGATTTGTCTTTCTGTTCGATTACGTGTGATTCAAAGCCAGCAGAGGATTGTTAAGGAGAGCTTTGGCTTCAGTTATTGCCTGTGAATTATTTTGCAGGGATTCCTCGGTTTCAGAATCCGAAAAGTCTTGAGAATCATCTGTTTTGGCCTTTTTTGTTTGTTTTTTGTAATTTTTCTTTAGCTGTGCGTGTAATCTCAGATGAGACACTAGCTTCTGACCGAGTTCTTTTAGGATTAGTCGGGTCAGTTTTAACGTTGTCACTTGTTTTGTTTGAAATTAATTTTGGGATATGATCGTCGATTGGAAGTTGAGCGCTTGTTGTGTTATTTTGTGTTGCTGTGTATTCTGGGCTTGCTGCGTTACTTTGTGTTATTGTGTGTTCTGGATTTACTGTGTTTCTAATCTTTTAGGTAATGTTATCAGGGCACGACTTAGTCAGGTAACCTTTCTTCTTACACATAAAGCAAGTAAGCGAGTTTGTTGATGTAAATACCCAGTGGTCACTTGCATCGTGGTTAACACAGAATTTCTCGGGCAATTTTTCTACATCAGCCTGTGAAATGTATGTTTGTCGTCTGTTACGAATTAGGTGTGTGAACCCTACGTCATTAATTCCTGCCCACACCGGCGTGAGAGGGACTGAGGGAGTAATGCCAAATTCCTTCAATTTTTGCTCTATTGCATAATTTGGTATCCAGAGATAGATATTTGAGATTGTCATTCGTTTCGTTCTAGTAATGCATGATTGAATGGAAATTTCTATGCCATTTACGTTGATTTTCGTTTCTGCTGTAACTAGATCCTGGACAAGAGTTTTGTTAGAGAGTACAAATAGGATTCCTTTATTAGAAATGTGAGCAACCGAGATCATTAGCTCCATCAATGACTTCTAGAAAAATAGCTTGTTCTTTCTGGGGCAGTTCCTCTTGCTGAATAATCTGTGAGTATGAAACACTACACTGAGAGAAAAACGCACTTTTGACTGAAAAATTAATTCTTGGTTCAAGAATATTTTTTACTCTCACATAATTCTTGGGCCAATCTTTTTTT
>JAPYZM010004229.1:0-18617 GCA_030522845.1 Psyttalia concolor
CATAATTTTATGCCACGACGCCTGAAACCGGCTGAATTAGGCACAAGGCGCGAAGCGCCGAGTGCGTAATCAGCCGGTTTCAGGCAGGAGTGGCATAAATATTATTTTTGACACACTGTGTGGAAAGTAAGATTTTACGCACGCGTTGCGTGCATAAACTCCGACTCCACACATGTCGTGGCAGGAAATAGGATTCGATACTCGCGGGAATAGTGTTTTTAGACTCGTGGGATTATGGCACTCACCTTCAGCGTATGCTATAAACTTCCCACGAGCCCAAAAGCACTTTCCCGCAATCGTATCGAAGTATGCTATTCTATTTATTCGTTTATCGTTGGAATCGAATCAAAATCATTCGCGAATAATAGTTTAAGATCGATTAATTGCCGTTGGGGGTTATTGTAAATGGCACAATCAGCATGTAATTAATGTTAATTATCTCCAGGCTATGATACTTCACGACCAACTGCAGAAAAGACGATTAGAGCGCAGTGCCTCGGAAAATGGAACTGATAACAAGAGACCAATGTCTCCTGCAATTCACAACAACTCTATTACACCACCAGGGTGAGCATAATGAAATAATTTCTTGCCTTCAAGTTCCATCTCAAATGAATGATAATGTATGATAGTAGATCGATATAATTATTATTGGTAGTACAAATGGAGGCATGTAAGGTTTTTATTCGGATGCAATAATATATCAAATTGAGAACAAATTTGGGAAATTAAGGTCTCGAATATTTTTCATTTAATTCATTTTCATAAAAACAATAAATTATATAGAACTCTAATTACCAGCGAAAATTCACCTAATACTTGAATATGAATAATGAAAGATAAATGGTTTGTGATATTCTCCAGAAATTTGGAGTCAAGTGGGCTTTTAAATCACTCTCCGGCATTGGTTTCGTCGCTTCAGCCGAGCCACAGTGTGACAGCTTCTCCAATAATGAATGGAGAGGAGAAGAGGCCCCTGAATCACACTCAAACGTACAGGTACGTCTCAATGAATCAAACTTTAAAACTAATGCGATCACAAAAGGAAATTCAATGAATTATACTCTGGAATTTAGAGAGTACAAGGAGGCTCTGAGACAACAGAGAGCCAACGAGGGTTCAAGTGTCTACAGGCCAAAAGAGCAAATAACTCCTCCGGGCAACGAATCGCAGAGCAACGAACCAGACTTGAATACGAGTGAGGGAATTCTGGGGAATAAGCAGATATTTAATGACGAAAATGGCACCAAGAGGCCTGTCCAAAAAGTTACCCCCTCGCGAATCCAAAATTACAATAATTCGGCAATTATCAATGGAAGCAATCTTGAATATAATGGAAAGAGTGGAAAGTACCTGGAGCAACCGTACAAAAAGCCAAATTCGCCAGTCAAAGGATCGAGTGGAATTTTGTCGACCAATTCTAGCCCTGTACATGCCACGAGACTTGTTAAAACTGCTGTTGGGTACGTCGAGGATTGTAGTAAAAGCCCCAACAGAAATAATTTGAGTCCCAAATCACCCAGAACTGTCACTTGGAATAGCAATATGCCGGAGAAATACTCTTTCACAATGAGGAGAGAGTTCGAGAGGGCCAAGGAGGAAGCTGATTTGATTGAGCAACTGAGAACCGTGAGTTTATATTCACATCCTACCTATATAAAAATATCCAGTCGACTAATTACGACTGTAAAATCAGTAGTGAAGCGGTAAAAGGAGATAAGTGCATTTTACTCATGATGTGTTATCGACGAATTTTTCATAAAGAAGACAGGCAGATTGCGAAATTTTCATAAACATCATTTTTATAGCTCAATTTTCTCACTACAAAAAGAATTCAGATGAAAAAGTTTCCTATTTTCTTCCATTTGTGGTTTATTGTTCATTAATCCACACTAGGCCAAATGCACTTATTTCCTTTTACCACTTCGCTACAGAAATAATCCATCAAAATAACTAAATTCCCATTCTTTCATAAATAGAATATCGAAACGAGATTGAAGATGGCTTTACCCGAGGACTTGGCACCAGCGTTGACGGATGGTGTGGTCCTCTGTCACCTTGCCAACCATGTCAGGCCACGTTCAGTTGGAAGTATCCACGTCCCATCACCAGCAGTTGTAAGTTTCCCATTATTTTCCCCTTCATATTATTGAAATTAATTTATCAACTGCTTTCATACATTGGTATTATTTCTTTCCAGCCTAAACTAACAATGGCCAGATGCAGGCGCAATGTCGACAACTTTCTCGAGGCCTGTCGAAAAATTGGAGTGGACGAGGTAATTACTTACAAATTTTCCCTATATCTCATTTCTCTGAGACTTATTCCAAGAGACTGTGCTTCTAGCCATTGGCACTTCATCTTTTAAACACCATACATGCATGAAAAATCGATTCTTGGGCATAAGTCCGTCCATAAACCTCTGAATCATAAAGTCAAGTCGATGGAATTCTCGTAATCTCATGGTGTACCCTTCTATGTTTACCTATACATCGAGAGAGAAATGAACAAGTCTTGTTCAGACCAAGAAAATCTAGAGTAAAATGACAAAAAATTGACTCGAAGTTTATTAAAAAATAATTTGTCTCTAAGTTACTGGATTACTATCATATCGATATTATTTCATTCAATCGCTCATGTCTTGTCTACAATTATTAAATAGCTAAAAATATTTTTCCTTTTTTTTTGAAACTATTAAATTTGTCTTTACACTAAAAATTTTCCATTCAAGGATAGATGTTCAAATAGGCAGCACAACGTTTTATCTTTTCGGTTCTATCGATTTTGTTGGTTCGAACAAGACTCTATTGATAAAATGCACTATTTTTTCTCATGTACCAATAAAAAAGTCATCGTTCATCACTACCAGAGAAGAAATAGAGTTCCGACTGATGCTTCCATTCCTCTCAAAGGCTATAAATTTTTGTGTAAATCATTTGATTTCATATTATCACATACTGTATTTCCAACAACTACTAGTCAGTCCCGAATACTGTACGTATCAATTGAACAAAAGTGGGTGGGGGGAGGAGGGAATGATAAACTGCTATTGAAGAATAATATTGAGATAAAGCTTTAGTTGCATGCGCATTAGATCGAATTGCTTTTGTGTCACATTGCTTATTACCTGGGATTACCCTGGAGTCTTGACGTTGTGCTATTTCTTAATTCATCCTGGATTATCATTCACGGATTTTTTGTAAATTATCATCTCATCCTAGATAATAATCACCACTAAATCGTCCACAATGATTAATCAAATTTTATAAATCAACCGTATATTCACTGAATTAATGAAACAATCGAATAAACAAAAATCACAATTGATCAAATAGTAAATAATCAATTAATTTTTATCCCATCAATGACTAAACAATTTCATAATGACTAAAATTTGCCAAGCACTCCATTAATAACTGAATAATTAATGAATCATTTAGAGTCGCTGTATGGGGTGAGGGGTTGTTATTACCGTAATGAAAGTTAAAATTAGAGAAAAAAATGGGACTGAGTAGTATCGTTGTTGGTTACAGGAGGTGTTAATGGATGCGGATGCAATCATGGACGTGGGTTACATGAACGCGTGCGGGCTCCAGGCTCTGGCGTGTCTCGTGTCAACTCTTCTTCCATTGCGACGCGGTGAAGAGGCTAACGAAGAACCAGTCCCAGGTTCACATCGTACGATACAGGAGCGCGCCCTAACCGCGATGCTTTTAGCTGTATTTTTATCAACTTTGACTCTGCTCTATATCTTCCCAGTGCCTGATTAGATAGGCCATTTCGTGCAATTCTATCAGAGCCAAATTAATGATTCTCATCTATTCCATTTGATGATTCTTTGCTTAAGAGAGTTATTTTGGACACTTTTGAGGCACCTTTTGGTGGGAAAAATTTCAGTTTTTTTGTAAATTAGTGCAGCTTTGATATTTAAAAAAAATTTTTATAGAGAAGAGAAAGATTCTAGATGAAGAAGATGCTGGATTCATATGAGACTTTATCTGTTTTTAGAGAATTTCCTCTAAGAATCAGAGATACAAGATCTTGTTGAATGTCCAAAGTCAGTCTTAATTTAAAAACTTTCAAATCTAGACTATAAATATATTTCTCCAGGAATTAATGACTTCCACAATCAACAATTTATCAACTCAACCCTCATTTTTCTGACACTTGAAGCTTTCTTTCTCTATAATTAATGCACCGTTTGGCTTACGATGCCCTACGAAAGTGTCTCATACCCAATACCTATCGAATTTCTTGAAAAGGTGCTTAACCAACAAGGCTGTTAAATTTTTATGTTGCCCCTTACCACCAGAAAGTTAATCCTACTTAAATTTTGAGGCATTTATTTAGTGTTGCAACTCCGGTTGTGCATTTATTTGTTCACTCCTCAATAAGAGGCAGCATTTGCTAGATTTAGGGTAATTAGTGCGAATATCTTAGGTGTTTTCATTATAATTAATAGCGTAAAATTTTTTATACGATCTAATCAAAATGAGCGATTTAATTATAATAACTGCATTGAATGAAATAACTGCATTGCATTCATCAAATAATGCGCATCAAAATGATGAAACATAAATTGCATAAGAGGTTTATATCCCCTATACATTTGGCAAGCAGATGTCTTGGAAAATTATATATTTTTTGCTAATTCATAATCGTAATCAAAACGGCAGGTACCACTGTAGGGAATTAAAATTATTTCAAGAATTCTGTTTTTTCTTTGACAATAATTCTCGATGCAGTGCATTGGGTGTTAAATCAAGCGAATCATGAGTGAGTCATGATCGCAGCTGTGTTTAGTCTACAAAGTTAGTTTTCCAGTAATTTTTTTACTGCTTCTGGAGTATTTGGATGAGATATGAGGGAGTCTCGCAGTTCGATCATTCGATAATGTTTATTTCATATGAAAGCTTCTAAATGATAAAAATATATATGCATGGGGGTAAAGTGGAGTTTGAGAGTGTCTCGGATATTTAATTATCTTTCTTCATGAAGCTTTAGTAATTCTCGATGTGAATTACACTCGTTTTATGAGGTTGCAACATGCGATTGTAATTTACAACGAGAAATCCAGTAATTAATGTAATTTCTTTTCTTCATTTTTTTACCTCCTTTTCATGTTTTGTGTTAAGTATTTATACAATTTCAGTCTCTAGTCCCTAGTTTATGGTCTAGTCAGTTTTTCAACAAAATTATTCAGTATCACAACTATTTATCGCGATTTTTTGATTGTACACTGAATTCTTAATTTCATTAAGTGGAAAATGTACTTGAATTATTCATAGGAATATTATGACAGTATTACCATTGGCAGATTTGTGTCAAATGCTGTACAAATCGATCTGAAAGACTGCTCTTATTTTTTTTTTTTTTCGTTGGTCAACGAAATTCACAAATTAATTTGATAAGCACTTTGTACTTAATGAGGAGGAAAGATCATTCCTTGGTTACGCAGAAGTAATTCGCGAATGTAAGTCCCGTTTTACACTCACTCGTGCAGTGAAAGTATACCGAGGTTTTCTCCCTTTAGTATTAATTAATTTCCTTTGCGTATATTTATTCTTCCCCAAAGTTTTGTACTGATACGGATATTGCATCTACAACTATCAAGTATCCCGATTCATTTCTTCTCTGAGGGCTCGGCACTACATTGTAATGTTCATTGTACTGGGTATAACATTTAATGTAATATCGTCTTTGATAATAAAATATTCTTCGATACAATCTATTGATTTTTCGGTTTATCAGGAAATTTTTCAATTACATCGGTTACATGCTATTAGAACTATGAATAATAAAGAAATGCTTTCTTTAATTGGTAAAAACCATTTTTCTTGGTTTATGTATAAAAATTATAACGAATGAAGCCATGTTAATTAAACCCGGTATTTCAAACCCAGTGTGCACATTTTTTTTACAAAGAGTTGTGAATTTTTGGGGAATGGAGGTTTAAAGAATAGGTCGATAACAAGAATTGAATAATTTTTGTTACAGAAATTGGTCTGCTGTGCTAGTGACGTATTGGAAGGTGGTCGTGGAGTAGTACGTGTAGCAGTGACAGTATCCGAACTACTGCGATTTCATCAAACTCGTTCACCAATGACTGCAACTCCCCCAATAATGAATAGCCACATGACAGCTTAGCGCCAAACTATATAATTTTAATTGACTTAAATCATTTATTCAACGCTCAATATCACCCGAACGTTTCACTAACGTTTCAAGGTGCTAATTATTCAAATCAATAGAGACAAATAATTGCGATTAAAATTCAGGGAAAGGTGGAGCAAAATTAACACTTGACGATTTCCAAATCAACCATAACACGTTACTCGCGACGAAAAAAAAATTCATTGACGAAGGCGGCGTATATTTTCCGTGTTACAAATATTATGGACATCTCTAAAAGTCAAGTATTCATTTTTTCTCACTCTCCCATACCAAAAAGACTGGAGTGATGAGCCATGACCCTAGTGTACTAATTAATCTCTCCATTAATAACTAATGGAATAACTCAGCGCATTGCATCCGGTGTGCGTAATGAGACACGTCCGTGATCCTGATAATTATAATTTTCGTCTTTTAAAGGAGATTTAAAAAAAGATGCGCGTATCAGTGTATGGTAAGACAACGAAGTCGGTAAACTAGATAGGAAACTGTACGAAAATAATTTTCAGACTGCCAGCTATCGATAAAACTGTATTTACAGGAGCCTAGATGGCGTCCGGAACCTCAGCATCACCCGAAAAATTTCAAAAATTGAAATAACAAAAGATGTATATTCATCGATAGATTCCTAGACGTAAGTTCGACGCATAAATAGTGATTTTTATTGAAAAAAAAAGAAATGAACTGCCAGTGCGAATTCGTAAAACGTGTAATGCATAATGGTGGTAAATCACTGAGGATCTCAAGCATAATTATTCTGTAGATTAGTAACCATGAAAATGCAAAAAAATAATCACTGATTTATATATTTTCGCAATGACAATTGAATAGGCGAGTGGATTTTGGAAACGTGAATTATCACGATTGGCTTGATGCATTATTTATTGTGCCAAAGATTAAGATACCGGTTCGGTGATCACAGCAACTCGAGAAAGATATAAAATCGTCCACAGGAATTTCACTCAATGTATCTCAATCCGTATGTTTCAATTTACTTTCATTGAAATTAATTCATTACCACTTTTTTCAACTTTTTTCAGTGAAAAACGGTTGAACTTTCGTTTTATTCATTGCAAATGAAGTATTTGTGCACTCCAATTCTTATGATAGGATATTAAAAACAATTGAGAGAGAGATTTGTAAGAAGGAAAAGCCAATAAAGAAATTTTGACGAAAAAGTAATGTGAGTAATTCATAAATCATTTTAAATTACGGTCATTTCCAAATGAAAATTCTCCCCTTCATAATTATAATCACTTTCACGGTAGAACACATTTCGGAAGAAACATTTCGGAGGAGGAGAGGGGTCGAGGTCCCTCATATCAATCATAAACTCATTAATTCAACAATGGCTTAATTTCATATTACTGCATTCAATTCCCGATTATTTGTCCTTCCAAGGAAAGGCATATAAAGAAATTTCAACGAATTAGCCCTATCAGATTACATTGACTTCAACAACTCTCATATCACCCTCAACATCAGCTATAAAAAGTAGAAGAAAACGACCCCATAAGGTCGATCACTTCAATTATTCCCTCATTAATTCGACAACAACTTTATATCCTATCTTTGAATTGAATTCTGAAAATTTCCAAGAAAAGTTTGGACTAGTTTTTCGTAACCTGACTCTTTAAAACCCCTCTCCACTCTCGAAATCCATAAAAATCCTGAGAGATCAACCCCCAAGTCAATAGCCCCAATTATCACCTCAATATCTAAGCAAAGGCGACAGCCAAATGATACCCACCAATCTCTCACAATTACTCATTACAAAAATGAATGCTCACCGCCTGCATCCCACACAGAATCCAGCAATGCGAGGTTACAGTCGCGTTTCATCAGGATGATCACCAGAAAGAGTACTCGTTGTTACAATCAGCCACTCCTCAACCCCATTATCCTCCTAAATCTATTAAAAATCATGCAGGGTCAATCCCTAAGGTCATTAATCACAATCCTCAATTCATTAGTGTAATAATGACGTTACAACCCAGCATCATCCTCTAGGCTCAACCCCCTAATAATCCTCACTAATCCCCCCAAAAATTAAAAATAATTACTAGCTTCCTTCCGTACACCTCACCTTCTCTCCAGACGACAAAACTACTTTCACAATCTCCTAACCCGACTATGCTTCCAATAGGCCGCCAAAATACTCAGAGACGCCCTTCAGATGAAAATAACCTCAATCACCAATTCATTAATACAACAACAGCGTTACAGCCTCTCATCACCCCCTGGGCCAAACCTCCAGGGTCATTGCTCCCAATCGTTACCTGAACAAAAAAAAACCCACGATCCCCACTAAAAGTTGAAAATAATTACTTATCTCCTTTCGCCCCCTCACCCACTCGCCAGTCGACAAAACTCGTCACACTATCCTCTCAAGCCGATTATCCTTCCGATAGGCTGCCAAAACGTCAAAGAATCTCCTTCCAAAGGTAAATAACCTCACTCATCTATTCATTAACCCAAAAACGTCGTTACGTCGTCACCTCAACAAAGAGAATCCCTCAATAATCATAACCGACACCACCCCCCCCCCCCCCCCCCCCCCTCCAGCCCGTTCAAAACAGCCACCCAAGAGAGTCAAAATAATTAACTCCCCTCCTGCCGCAAGCTCTCCTTAGACGACCCCAGTCGACAAAACTCACATCACGATGCCCTCACCACCCAAGTGGGCGTATCCCTGCCGCCATTTTCTAAAATGGGGGCGTTGATAACGAGGGAAAGGTACCTTCCCTTCTCTCGTTATACCGACAACATTGACTCGCTTAACCTCACGGCGGTAGTTGTACAACTTGCGGGGACTCGCGAGTCGTCAGGTAAGCCCCCAGCCGGTGGGAGCGCGTGTATAATCCGTTAGCGGCTCTTCATCGCCCCAATATCCAAACACAATCCTCACTATTTCGCTCATCACCTCTGGAGCCCTCAATTCCTGGCCGAATAAAAATAAAGCAAGAGTGACTACTGGGGCCCTCAGCTACTCAACCATTCTCCAACAATTAATTCCCATTCTGTTCCGTTCCGCTCGTATTTTGCTTTAGTTACTGCGTCCCTTGGCCCCCCGTGGCTGTGTTTACAAGTGTTTACGGTCGATATTAATACTGCTCTCACAAGTTGAATTAGAATTCAGTCAGTTTCAGTGATCAGTGGCTATCGCATGTGTGGACTACCAATGAAATTATCTGTAACGATTGGATTATATTATCGAAATATTTGTGGTTATCGCGAGTTGTGGTCTTTAACAATTTTGGTACAATTTGATCGTGCGATAAAATTTTATTATTAATTATTGACGAATATTTTGGTAATCATTTTTGGATTGAGGTGAGGAGTTTACAATTATCGTAAGTCAGTGGTCAAAAATTTGTATTTCCAAATGATTAAGTTCATCTTCAAAAAAAATTGAAGAGGTAAAAAAACTCGATGTGTTGATGTGTCTTTCATTCGTTATTAACGAAACGTGAATATAATTAGCCTCCAAAGACAAGTGGATTGACGTTATCAATATTTTTGTGTTCTATTTTTTTTTTTTTTTTTTTTTTTTTTTTTTTTTTTTTTTTTTTTTTTTTTTTTTTGTTTCGGGAGTGGAAAAAATCAACAAAGGCCTGAAATAATGAAACAATGATCGCAATGCCAAGAAATGTGTTTGTGAGAAATGATAAATTGATTATCGCGAATAATACGTGCAATCTGGTGTCATGAGTCGAGACAATTCGTGTTTGACACTTATCAGTGGTACATCAGTCGAGTTTTTCGGTAATATCGGTCAGGATAATAATCCATCAGTGAATAATCAGATGGACCTCAGCACGACAACGCGACGCCCGCCGGATGCCGGTGCTGCTGATCATATTGTGCAGAAGACAACTGGCAATCATCGAGTGGCGAAGAGTGTCTTCAGCATACGGAGTCTCGTGGATGTTGAGGATGCTGAGTTGCCTGGCAATGACGAGAGTAATCGTGAATATGGTGAGTCGAAATATAATTCGTAAGTTTAAAATTGGGAGGAAAGAGGCTTCTCAAAGTAGTTCTACACAAAAAATATGTATTAAAAAAATTATAATTCCCGGGGAGAAAGGGAAGTTCAATTTTCAGGGGCTGATTCCAAATTTTCTGCGATCAATTCGGAGTTTTGAGAGGTACGCCGTTCTTGTGTATGTAGATAAATATTTCCTTAACAAAAAAAAACTAAAAGAGATAATGATTATCAGGGGGAGCATACTCAAAAAGTAGTAGGTAATAAATTAAAAGATTATTGAGAATTAAAGAATTCCCAACATTTCACAGACAACGTTCGATTTTTGCAAACAACTTCATTATTCATTTGCCAGTAAAAAGATTTATGAAAAAATATGAAACTTTTGTAAATTATAATGTAAGGAACATTTATTGGTTATGGCCTTCTTCAAATTTATCAATTTAATGCAAAAATTCAATTACTAAAAATATAGAAAATGTAGCCTAGTGCAGCCGAAGAGCAGAGCTACTTCAAGGTATTATCTAGGTTCAAAAGTCGCTACTTAAAGGAACGAAGTGAGGTTAGAATTGCTTTTTGGAATTTTCGGGCCGAGTGACGTGAAAACCAATTTCGAACGAATAGGAGGCTTACAGAACTGAAAGCGCGTTGAATAATCAAACTCGTCAGGAAGTCTTTTTTGTCACGTGTATAGTATGCCTTTCTCTGAAACTGATAAGAAACCGGCGGTTCTTTGTGTGTGAAGCCTGTAACATGTTACATTATGGGTCAAAAAATATTCTTACTTTTTTCTAAGGTTCTTACGATTTCGAACAACCAAAGACTTCTTGAGTTTTCCCATTTAACCTCCTGAATTTTTCCATTGTTTAATTGCTGATGAATGCATGAGAAATAATTGACACATTTTTTTTTCCAACTGTTAATGGGAAAAAATGCGAAAGAATAACGATAAAGAGGAATTATCTATCGTAATTCCTCAGTTACCTCGGAGTTTCATGAAAAATGGAAAAAAAAATTCTTGAATGAGTTATTGAAATGATAATGATTATCAAAGTCATAATTTATACACATTTTTTTTTCTTGGCGTAATCTCGATAGTCTAAATACCTGGAGCGTCTGGAGGGTGGGGAGGGCTTTTGAAGAAGTTATTGAAGAGGCCAATTGTCGAAGTCACGCGAGAGTGTGTATCAATGTGAATTTGAGGGGTGCCACACACCGACAAAAGGGTACAGATATACGCTAAAGTTTAAAGTATATCGTTCGCATATACGCGATAACCTGTATTACTTTACTTTTCAAGTGGAAATAAATACGCGAATTACCATTTAACCACACTGAGTGATAAGGTAAACGGTGTGGGACCGCTAACGGTGATAGGGAAAATTTCATTCCAACGTTTTTGGCGCGGGGGAGGGGGGTAGAAGGAGTCTTATCGTGCCGCGGTCTTGAGGATAATTGACGGCTTGCTCGGGGGTAATTAACGCGTTATTGATTCCGGGTCTTTTTGCGGAGGCATTGTTGCAAAAGAACTTTTACAACATATGCGTTTTTCCATTGCACCGGATGGGAGGTAATGAGAGGGAAAAATTTCGAGAAGATGAAAATTCAGTTTTTAGGTGAGGAAAGGAGTGACGGAGGCAGGAGTGAACGGTAAAATAAACGAGATTGTGGCTTTATTTAGGGCTTTAAGGAGCATGTACGAAATGATAAATTTCTAATTCATTAATTACCTTCTTTTAAAATTAGAATTCGTTGAAATTTTCATAGAAGGGCCAATGGCAATGATCTACACATGATGTGAGGTTAAAAATCATACAAAATTACAAAAAATCATTTATAGTCCAGAAATGGCGACCCCGAAAATACAATTTTCCACAGTTGAAGTTTTTACCTTTTGCTCAATTATTTGTATCCGTAGAAGGAAAATAAAAAAGCACTGCTCTGAGCAAAATGCAATGGAAACCAATTAAGAAAAAAAATTTCCATCCAATTTAATTCACAAATCGACGATTGTAAACTGCAAAAATCACTTAGATAACCGTAATCCTCTCTCTAATATCAAATATATCCTGAAGTTTTCAGAATATTTTCCTTAATTAACCAAATTTTCTCATTACCAACCGTCTCCAACATATTCCCCTCGTTTAATCACGAATAGCATTACCTTTTTTTTTAAATCACGCTGGATGATACTAATTGCACTAAAAAAAACGAGAGAAATGCATGATGTAAAAAAATAAATAAAAAAAAAATTAAAGGATGGACGAAGCGAATGATCGGCTCACCAATAATACGTGGCAAGACCAGATCATAAATAATCTCGCCTGGAGGGGGCTTTTACGCGTGCGTTATACGCGCCTCCAAGTCCCTGATTGGTTGACCCGAGAGCCGCTAATTGTGTTTTATTAGCGCTCACCAAGCACTCCTCCTCCTTACGGCCACTAAAACAATTTTCTTTTACTCTTTGCAAGGGGTTTTTCCCCCTGTTCAATTCGACATCTGCCCCCTCCCCTCCCCCTCTTTCCACCTACCACCCCATTTTAACTAACATAATCACAACTGTCGAATGAAGGTGAATAAAATTGTTGAGATAAATGAGACTTTGAATTCCTTCTGAGAAATGGCTGTTGATAATTCATTAGAAATCATGTGTTGTCATTTTTGTGGTATCATTAAGAAATGTCATGTCAGTAGCTGATAATCATTAAAACCATTCAACTTGGCACAAATGAGTCTCTGCATTGTTTCTTGGAAAAGGGGGACTATGTGTGAAAGATGGGTATTGGATGGTTGTTTTTTTATTAGACCAAAAATACAGATTAAAGTAGACTATAATCTTTGAATTTTATTCTAAAAATTAGAAGACAAAAATGTTGTAATTTTTCGTCACGTTTACATGAAATTACCAGATATTTTGTTACTGGAAATTTAATTGAATTTGGAAAAGGGAAATTTTCAGGTTAACATTATAGTAAAAATTATGCCTATAATTGTAAATATTCCCTTTATTTTCATCAAAGTCTCGGAATTATCCATTGATTGTTAACTCGTCGCTAATTTGATAAGGAATTTATTTATTATGAGTCTATAAACTCCGGTAGATTTGAATTTCAATGGAGGAAGGTAAATTTTGTGTGAATAAACGACGTAATTCATTAGAAATCGTGTGTCGCTGGTCTATAGAATTATTTCGTAGAGTAGTGTTGATTATCACGTAAACGATCGTTCAGAAGTGTCAAGGGATCACACAAAACTGAGTAAAAATGAGTGTTGTATAGGTGGTCTATACAATAGACAACGGTTGTAAAACCACTGGCTTGGTATTCTTGCGTGACGACGGTATTAGCCAATTGGCCCATTAATCGCTCCGTCGGTTCGAGACAGCCGAACGCTTCCATTTGGAGGAAGTAATTGCTAATCGCTAATTGCGAGTACAAACACTCCATCCAATTAACTGGATCCCTGCGTAAAGGGTACAGAGGCGGGCATATATTATGGGTGCGTGTCTGCGAATTGTGGGGGTTGTGTAGAATCATCGGTGCAACGTTACGAAAATTACTCGGAAATTTTACCTTTGTTGGGGTTGAAAAATATTTTGTGACGTTTGCCTTTCAGAACACAAAAATTGTCTGGGACATAATTTGTAAATTAATTAATTATTCAATGACGTATGGAGTGGTCAATGAAATTTTCACTTCATCGGTCATATGACAATGGATAGCATAAAAATTTATTGGTAATTTATGAGTTGCACGGGGAGAAGAGTTTCTTCAGTTGAAAAAAAAATTGTTTTAGACGAGAAGTCAGGTAAAAATGTCATTAGATGGTCTCAAGCATTTGAGCATTGTAAATTTTTATTGCATAACTTCACGTTCTGAACTGAAGAAAAAATTAATATTCACTGAGCATAAAAAAATTACAGAAAACCAAATTCACTGCCTATTCACATGGAATTCAGTTTGCCAATTACAAAAAAATTTGCACCTCTTCCAAATAACCAATATCGCCCTAAAAAATGATCCTCCGCAATTACTCCACATCACCGAATGACTAATTTATTGATTGACACCACCGAATAATTTACCACAAATTTATTTCCATCCCGAGTGCATAATCCCGAGAACAAGCACGTTAAATTAAAATGAAAAAAAATTGAAAAAGAATGCGATTATGGGGAAAAAAAATTAATGAGCAATAAATAAGGTTGGCGTTTCGTTTTTCTTAATGAAGTTTTGGGGGCCCAACGGAGAAATTTAGGAGAAAGGGAAGACCCCTTTCGATCAATTAGGGCTAATAAATGGGTGCTGAGGAAAAAAGCAGGATGAGGAGAGTGAGGGTTGGGCAAAGGTGAGGGTGGAATGAGACGGGCCACGCGGCTCCGTGGGATTTTTTTTTTATTGTTAGCTCTGTGGGTTTATGCTATTAAAAATGTAAATATCTCCCGGCGGCCTCGTTATCGGATGTAAATACGGCGTGAGCCTAAAAACCCCTCATCCCTCTGGCCCTCAGCAATGTGTCTCGGTCCTTTGTCCGTCTCTTATTTATTCTCCGGTTCGTGTCACATTCAACTTGTTAATGGGACGATTTTTAATATCTCTGGTTGGACACAAAAATTCAAAATTGAATATTTGAAAAAAGAAAAAAAAGAAAACATGAAGAGAGTAATAAGAGAAGTATAAATAATGTAAAGTAATAATCATCGATGTCCTGAGGCGAGCTTTATATAGTATATACTGTTGACCTCACAGTCGTTTTGCGTTTGGATGTTGAGATCTCCTCGTTCCTACCCCCCTCGCCCCTATTTCTACCCCTCTCACCGCACTTTCCTTCGACCGTTTTGATATATGACTCAATAAAACGGGTCCCGAGGCGGAGACCCATCGGATAAATATCAAACGTAAAATGTTCACCTCGTTAACTCGTTTGCCCAGACACAGCATATGCCCCTCAGTCTTGAAAGCTTCGTACACCCTGTGTTATATTTACCCCCACTCTTAGGGTACAGCATCGGATAATTAAGAACTCATGTAATTAGGAACCGGAATCTTAGAGGAGTTTTTAAGGAGTTTTTATGGGAAAGTTATGGGATTTCTTTTGGCCAATGCCAACACAAATTATCTAATTTTATTTAGTTATTCATCAATTTTTGAATTTTTTTTTACCTATTCATTTTCTATGAGAAAATTGCCTTGTTATTGATTTTTCCAATTAGCCTTTCATAGATAGTTGGCAATTTTTGTTTATAATTATTTTGTCGGGGACATTAGAAAAATTGTTAAAAACTATTGTCATGACAAATTATACGTATTTAAATCGTAGCCAATTATTGATAAATTTTTTTTGAGAAAATTAACATTTTTTTCTCCCGTTCTTATCCTCCAAATTGTATTAGATATTTTTAATAGCGAATGAACGACTCGAGTCGTAATTCTATCAGTTGCAGTCCATAAACAACGAATGTAACAACAGGTTTTTCATAGGATTATATTTTTCAATGGAGAACGGAGAATTTACGGGGCCAGCCTACACGGTTTATAACATTTCTCACTCGTGTGTATCAACATTTATTAGGCCCATTATTTGTTCGAGATAATGAGATCGAACAATTAAATTCGATGAATCAAATAAAGGGAGACCTAAAGAAGTGATTCGCTCGTTGGCCTCTTCATCTGTTGAATTTCACTCTTTTACCGGTCTTTACCTACTTTCGAGGGCACTCTCTTTGCCACACGCGCTTTTTATTTCCTCATCAATTTCCGGCTTGCCCGCAGAGTTGCTCCGGGGAGGAAACAACTAATTGGCCCTCACCAATGCCGGAAATTAAATACCGAAATATTACGTAGAGACAGTTTTAACGAATTGATAAATACCGAGACGGAACCTATAGAAAATCGATTTTTTTTTGTGGTTATTCTATTAAAAACTGGCATTTATTTGATATAACGAAATTTTGTTTTGAACAAGCAAACCCCTTTATTCATCTACAATAATGATTTTTTTAAATCAGGAAAAAAATTATAAAATTGTATTTTTTTTTGGGTTTTGTTAGGGTCTATATTGGGGTTGCGGAAACTTTGTAACTGTACAGTTTGAAATTTCCTTCTGTTAAGTTTTTCCATATTTTACATCCATTATTCTTCTATTTATCTTAGATTTCATTCTTATCACTTTCTTTGACGCCAAGGTGACAATCAGTTAATGACCATTACTTTTCTGAAACGTCGAATCCAATTTTAAACCGTGTTGGAAACCACTTATGAAGAAAATGGTCGCGTCGATAGCTTGTTTTTGTGTGACACTAATAATCAAGACAATGCCAGTTTTATAATCGATAACTTTATCATAAAATTAAGCACTTTCTTTGAGTTTTTGGCTTGTAGTGGATTACAAATTTCTATTGAAAAAATTAAGAACCTTTTCTGTATTATCTTTATATGGGAATTCCCTTTTTTTGACGCAGTTGCAATTGCTTCATTCAAACACTTATAAATCGAAATCACGACAAATAAGAAAGTCTTTTTTTATCACACTGTGTCGGAAAAGTAACTTTTCAGTCACTCAACGCGAAGCTCAGTACCGAAATACTTTTTCGACACATTGCGATGAAATAGTATGTTTCGTAACAAGTGAAAAAAAATGGTTTTTGGTGAGTGGGAGGTGTATATCACGAGCCGAAGGCGAGTTATTAGTAATGACGGGAGAGTAGAATTTCGTTTTCTGTGGTCTATATAAATTGCCGTGAAATTGACGCGTTTTCTGAAGTTACTTTTCGTGCGCGGCACCTGAAAAATAATATCCAAGCCTCGCCATGGAAAACATATCACCCTCCCCCAGCACGTGCTTGCCATCCTCGCCTTCGGCTCGGAAGGGAATTTTGCGCGTGGGAGACTATGATCTGTTTTCAAGGCTCGAGCATGAAATGTGCTATTTCCGACACAGCGTGATGAAATAGTATATTTCGTAACAAGTGAAAAAAAATGGTTTTTGGCGAGTGATATAATCCCACGAGTCAAAAACCATTTTTTTCACGTGTTACGAACAATATTTTTCATGTCAATGAGTCGAAAAAGCACTTTTTAGTCACTCGACACGAAGCGGAGAGTGACTGAAAAGTTACTTTTCCGACACAGCGTGATGAAAAATTAGGTTTGTAACTCGTGAAAAAAATTGTTTTTGGCTCGTGAAATTACATCACTCTCCTTCGGCTCGTGATATAGACCTCCCGCTCGCCAAATACTTTTTTTTCACTTGTTACGAAATATACTATTATGAAATTCAATGAATATTTTCATACAAATTCTTAGCATAATAAGAACATAATTTCACCAGTTTTCTATCGATATACACTAAAAAGAGGAAAAAAATGAACATTCTTGTTCATTCGTAAACCTCGGGTATCAAAATTGATAAAATTAGCTGAGTATTAGTAGATTCACAATGCACCTATGGATGATAGAAAATACTTGTAAATTCTCTGGAGAATTGGAAAACTGGTTCAAACGTTGAAACTATTTCTGAGGGCAATGGAATTATCCAATTGAGACAATTTACCTAGACTTGTGTGACTACAATTACGGTTACAATGTGATTTTCACGATCAATTAATTCATCGTAAAATATCGCATTTGATAATTTTTTCCAGTGAGGAATTGAGTTCAAAATTTCCATTAGAATATTAAGAACTTTCCTCGCGATATCGTCTAACGATAGTTTTATTTCTTTTGGAAAATTTATGTACTAGTTTATGAATTTTTTTTTACTTGTAAAATTATAACGTGAAAAACAACATAATTCGAAGTTATTTTAATTTAATGAAATGGACATGTTTGTTCAAATCTTTCCGACCCCAGGACGAAGATAATTTTTCTCGTTTTTTACGGATAAAACTCATGTACGGGAAAGATAAATTAAAAATCATTTCATTCGTAAATTCCCACCAACTGTAGCAATTGGTCGAGATACGCAATAGTGTGTCAGCCAAGTCAATTTTCGACACCTCCGAAAATCAGACCGAGAGCTACGGCGTATATATCAAGAGAGTTGGGTATTAATTAACTCGACTTACAATTGTTAATTTATCAAATATAAATTTATCATTAGAAAAGAGGTGTGCATAAATCAGTTTTTCGTCACGCCCTTCGGTTAGATTGCGGTTTTCGAAGCCAGAAAAGAAATAGTATATTTCGTAACAAGTGAAAAAAAATGGTTTTTGGCGAGTGGGAGGTTTATATCACGAGCCGAAGGCGAGTGATATAATTCCACAAGTCAAAAACCACTCTTTTCACGTGTTACGAAATATAATATTTCATCACGCTGTGTCGGAAACGCACTTTTCAGTCAGTCGACGCGAGGCGGAGAGTCACCGAAATAGTATATTTCCGGCCTGTCGGTATGGGGTTTTTTACTCGCGTGGAGTTTGGCAAGCCGAGCCGTAGGCGAGGCGGCCAACCACGCGAGTCAA
>JAPYZM010004232.1:0-10146 GCA_030522845.1 Psyttalia concolor
TTTTACTTACAGGTACGCCAAACAAATTTTTGGGGCCCTCACTCATAATCTGGGGTCGCATTTTCGCCCCTGGTTCGTAGCAGTTTACGCGTGTACCGAACCAGCAGTCACTCCCATTTAGCTTCTGGGATTCATCGCAATGGAGGAGGGCGTAAAATCGTCACTGAGGAAAAAAATCCCTCCAACCGGGCCTTAAATTATATACGAGAAATACCAATCCACGCAGACGGCCAACATAATGGGACAGAAATCACGCTTTGTGATATGAAAAAAATATGATGAGATGAAACTCACGAAAATGCAAATTTATCACCGTTGCTATGGAGTAATTTTTTTTATTTAAGTAGTAAATGCCAAAAGTGAAAACACCGTCGGAAAGATCAACCCACATTTATATGATGTATTTAACGATGGTTTTGAATATAATAGCGTGGTCAATACAATAAACATGAATTCAAGTTTTTCGGAGGGGTTATGTCTGTGTTGGGAGTTTTACATCATGCGCGACAGCGCTGTCTGAATTTATATTGTGTATACAGGGTGTTGCTAAAGAACCTTTAATTCCAGCAATAGCCGATATAGAAAACTATAAGGAATGACGCTCCCGTATATTTTTTTGTCTCCCATTTTCATAACCGACGTGAAGATAAATGATTTGTGGATAAAAAAATGACTGTTGTATGATGTCTACCATACGATTCCTATTATTTTTATACCTCACTGTCAAACTCTCGTTTTCAAGAACAAAAATTCTAAAGCTTTAATCGTTTGGGCTGATGTAAAAAATTTATTATAATCACACCAAAGTTTTTAGATTTTTTCAAATATTTTTCCGTGATTCGACCTTGACATTAATTATATAGATAGCAGTACTAATCAGTCATTTTCATCAGCGACATTGGGATTTGTTTCTTTTGAACGAAATGCAAATTACATCTCAAATTCTGGAATCTCTAGAAAATGTTAAAGTAAAAAACAGTGAACAACAAACGGGAAACAGCAGTAGGTAAACTAGGCCGAAGCTCAATCAGAAGGGGTGGGGGAACCCCGTCTATAGCTATAATGAAGAAAGAAATTAAAGGGGGGCAGGGAATATTTTACGTGACACCCTGCTTAATTATATTCTTCTATGATGATAAAGCGTTTTTTTTTTCTGTAATAAATATAAATACACGTACTCACAATCGAAAAATATTGGTGGGAAAGTCTCCAATGTATCCACACTTTCTATATTTCGTAGTGATCAGCATGCAGTGCACCTCATAGTAGTTCATAGTAGTTCATATACCTTTTCTTTGAGTATTAAATCAGCGTACGCGGTTTTCGTGCGTAAAATGTAACTTTGCACACAATATGTCGAAATATATGATTTTGCAACCGTTCCATGAAAAACTACCGCTTTGGCAATACCTGCCAAAAAAGTTCAATTTTCGCCACGGTTTTTTGTGCGTAAAATGGTACTTTTCCGCACACCGCAGACAAAAAAAATACTTTCCCCTCCAAACCTCCCCTCGAAGCGAACTTTGCAGATATTCCAAAAAATTGGGTGTGCAACACGTGCGTATCGCCTTTTTCACCTCGTGTGATCGCCTGGCACTCGAGGCCGACGAAACAGCGAAATGTTGTTACAATGATGGCACGTGGCAAAGAAATAATGAGATTAAAGGAAACTCCGGGATAATCAATTCAAGTTGAAAACGAGGCTGAACCAACGAGTATTTGCTCAGGGAGGAGGATTGTTGAGCTATCGGTCCTTGCCAAATTACGGGAACAAACCCCGAGTTACCAAAACAAACAATGTGACTGAGAAAATTATATGTTTTTTCCTGACTGATGAGTCAAATAAGACATAAACATTATTTTATTTTGTATGTTGTTTTAATGTTCAGTTCTTTTTATAGCGTTAACAGATGTTAAATAAGGATATTATTGAATCACTCATTGTGGATCCACCGATTATAAATACATTCGCGTCACCGAACTAAAGCAGCGTGGTTGCAAAATTGAAAATTCTTGGGCAATGTATGTTATAAAATACGAGAACGGCTTCGGGAGTCTCGAATGAGCATTCGAATGGCGCTCGAATGAAAACTAGAATGCTAATCGATTTCATGAAAGTCGAATCGAAGTCTCTCGAAGTCGAACTCGAAGGGAAACGGGTGCGAATTTCAATTCTTCTTTTTTTCAAAATTGAAAAGAAATATAACTGAATGACTCCGAACCTATATTGAAATTAATATTCATTTCGTGGATTATAAATCCATTAGATAAATTTGATGCTTAAAGGGGTGAGGCGTATGTGATGTTGAAAGTCACCCACTGAGGGAGTGACAGGGGTTGCATATTTTTCTGAATGGTTTTGGAAATGGCTGAAGTAGGAGACTGAAAATTTCTACAAAGGCTTCATATTGGAAACGAACAAATACAAATTTTTGTCTCTTTAAAAATCAACCCGTGAAGGGTGGAAAGGGGTGCAAAATTATTTATATGATTTTGGAAGCCATTAAAGTTAGAAATTTGAAAATTTCTGTGCTTGGCTTCTTCTTTGCAATGAACAAAGCCAAATTTTTGCTGTAATTGACTGAGTGATAACCTAATGAAAATGCATAATGATTCAATTTATCTTGACATATAATAATAACGATACGAAGAAATTCATTAATGGAGAAAAGCTACTGAAAAAATAATGGAAAAGAAAATAACATAACAGAAAAAAGCATCAACGTAGCGGCCGCAACGGCGGTAGTGGACCAAGAAGGAATAAGTGTGACAGACTTTCGAGATATCGATACAATCGAGATTTTAGTTTTGACTGTTCATCTCCCTTTTTGGAATAGGACGAGGGAAGATAAACCGTAGCACAACACTACCAAAAAAACAAAATAAAGTAAAAGCCACAAAAAATGGGACAAAATTGATAAAAGCTTAAATGTATTGGCATTTTTGGGTTGTATATAGAAATGAAAACTCTTGAGATAGGATGCCCTCTACTGCTATCAGCTTAGAGACATCAATTTTTCAATGCAATTTGAAGAAGGTATTTGAAACCAATTGGAAAAAAAAACTTTGTAATAGTTTCCTCTAACATATTGAGTTTTATTTGAAAGTTGTGAGACAGGTGGCAAATATCTAGTTTGTCGTCTTCAAAGTAACATAAAATGGATGTGAAGACCTTCGAAACGGATTTATGTGAGCACCACGGAAAAAATTATAGTACATTACTTCACGAGGCGATGAAAATATTGTTTAAGGAATGTGGCTTTATCACCCGAGGCGAAGGACAGGATTATAATCACATGCGTCAGATAATGCTTTTGTCGCTAAGTGAAGTATCATATTTTTCGTCTTTGGCCAAGAAAACCGCGATCTAACTGAACGGAGTGATGATGGTTTTTCTTCACCCCTCTTCCAATAATTTTGGAGAGATTTTCCATAGGGCACTCTAAACTTTCAGCTAATTGTATCTTCATTGTAGTGCCCCTTTTGCCTGTCATGTTTGGTCTTATGATCATCTCCCTTGCCACGCCATTTGCAGTTTGAGTTTTTCGAATACCTTTCATGGCTCTACCGTTGAACACGACCTTGAAAGTTTTCTTATCGTCTGAAATTCCACGAGTCCTGGAGTTTAGATAAGCGAGACACCGAATGGATGCCGACAATATTTTGTTTATCTGTTAGTAAAAATCAATTTTTTGGACGTAAACTGCGAGGAGATTGCCTTTCTCTTTTCGAAGTCAATGTAAAGATCTTTTAACTGCATTCATTACCGATTTCCGTCTGGCTTTCACTGTTTTCTGTAATTTTAATTTTTTTCAATTCATGTAGAAATTCTGTTTAAAATTTCGGTGGTTGTTCATTGTACAATTCGCGAAGAACATAAAACCGTAAAAATTTAAAAAAGATAGTTTCGTAAACTCCATTCACATTATCAAGGAGTTTATATTTTTAAAAAGTTATGGACATACCACAAAAATTCTATCGGTATCTACTCCTTATCTGTCGATTACAGTGAGTATAAAATCGAGTTTCCGAAACAACATGGTAATGTGAAGTCAGTCGAAATACCATTGTAAGATCGCGTCGAATATATAGGCATCTAAAAATGATTTATCCGCTTGCGAGTCTAGTATTCATCGTTTTATGTGAACTATCAATACCAACGGTAAATATTATCCGTTCACTACTTCCCTTCTGCAATATTACACTTAAATTTGCTCTTCATCATCTTCTTCATCGCGAAAAATGACATGTTCATTTCATTTTGCTGTTATCTATTTTTTGGTTTCGGTGGTTCCGGTGTAACGGCGAAATCTGTACTCAGAAAAAACGATAATTTTAGAAATCAAATATTATTTCGATAAAAATAATAATCGAATAAAAATCGAGTTTTACTATGTGAATTTCGGGTATTTGGTTGTTTAATGCAAATATGTTTTGCACAATCATATTTTTTTCTTAGTGTGGCTTGATAATTTTTGCACATGTTCTTTTTTCGAACACCAATACCTATAAGTTATTGGTGTGAATGTAGATCAAGTACAATTATTTTGATAAAATGATGATTTTTTTCATGGCAATCAAATTAATGTAGTTGAATATGCATTTTTCGTACTGCTCTTCACTTTTCCTCGCGCGGCGATTGTTATGGGCTTTTGTCTAATCTGTACTCAGGAAAAACGATAATTTTGCAAATCAAATATTATTTCGATAGGAATTAAAATCGAGTTTTACTATGTGAATTTTGGGTATTTGGTTGTTTAATGCGAATATGTTTTGCACAATCATATTTTTTTCTCAGTGTGGCTTGATAATTTTTGAACATGTTATTATGTTATTGGTGTGAATGTAGATCAAGTACAATTGTTTTGATAAAATGATGATTTTTTTCATGGCAATCAAATTAATTTAGTTGAATATGCATTTTTCGTAATGCTCTTCACTTTTCCTCGAGGGGCTATTGGTATGGGCTCTTGAATGAACTAGAAAGAGTGAAAATCCCTAGAGAAATATATCGTACCTGGGCTGACATTATGGAGTTTTTTGACTCGCGTGGGGAGCCGCGTTGTAGACGAGTAAAAAAGTTCACAACAACAGGCCGGAAATATACTGTCTCAGCAGAGAGACAAGGAATTACTACAGATCGATTCGGAAGCTTATTATAATGAATGAAGCTTTCCTACAACCTCTCCATGTTGTAATAAATTATATTTAATCATGCATTTCAGATTCATAGTCTGGAGTGCCACGATTTAGCAGTGAGCAGTTGGTGTAAGAATAATTACACCGCTCATTTATGTGAGGTAAGCTCGAAATTTAAGTAATATCAAAAAAGGAGGAAAATCCGCGAGAAATTACTACTCAATTTATTCAAAAAATGTGCCAATGCAAATTAATTCTAAATGCTGCAGTGAGTTTCGATTATTAAATTATCAATAATAAGCGATGAATATATTCAAGTTTTCAGAAAATGTCTAGTAAAGGTTAACCCACGTGAATTTAGTGAAACTTCGTGGAAATGTTAGTTTCTGTCCTCTAAATGTAAATTTTAGAACTGCGTCTGGTGGAAACGATTGGTTTGTGTTTGTAATATAACTAAAACGAAAACAAAAGTTGTCAGAGGCATTCACCTTGAAAAGTTAGCACAATTATCTCGATTTTGGCTGTTTGCAGCGCATTTTTGTGTGGAACGAGCACTAAACTGTCGAAAGTTAGAGGACCTGCGATGTGTACGAAAATCAGTGTACATAGAATTAAATTTTGTTTTTTTTTTCTAAAGATTGGATACTAAAGTGCACATAGTGTCACACCCTCAGCAGAATGATCCCTTAGTCTCTTCGACGGTTCGACCCGTCCATGACAGCTTCTTATCTACATTAAAAGAATTTAAAAGATCATTTTTTTAGCGACAGCAGTAGCGGGGGAGTTGGAAAGATTGACTGTTGGTCACCCTCATTGCCCATCATTTGCACCATCATTTTCGTATTGTCTCTTGTCTGTGTCTTTGCCAAAATGTGCTGTTTTTCGGACCAGAGACCACCACGTCCACCCCATTGGTCCCGTGTCACGCAATGAGTAACTGATTTTTTGGATCGACAATACTCTACATAGTTTATTCCACGATATGGAGGTTTGGGATCCATAATTCGGGTCGTGGAGACACATGGTTCCAATGAGGTGGCGTGGTAGACCTATACTAGACGGTTACCAAATTATCTCCTATATCATCAAATATCTCGTTATTGAAAACTAATAATTAATTAGATTCAATAAGTTTTAGACTGATAAAATATTGTGAATTATTGAAAAATGTGCAAATTTGATTTTTATGCCATCACTACCGTTTATATTTCAATGAACATTATAAACGAAGATATAGCGTTGTTTGTGCAATTGTATTCAAGACTATTAGTAAGGTAAGGAATGCCTCAGATGTTCGTTAGCCATGATCTAATTTGCAACCACTTTCCCTCTCATCACATCTGCCCCCTCTCATTTGCTATAAGTGGGTACTGCCCTCTAGCATAATCAGTTCAAAATTATTTCAGGTAGTTAAAACCTGTCAAGACCATGTGTGGAAAGCAAAATACCCACCACCAGAAGTCAGCCAATATGATAAATATCAGCCTCTGCGTTATCTTAGCCGTGGAACAGAGAGGCCGCCGGTGGACCTAGTTTACGGGCAAATGACCAATTCATCTGGTGATAATAATGGTAGTGATAGATGTGTTCATTTAAGTTGTTTGAGAAACTTATTCGGGAAGCGAAAACGCCCTGGATCTAACATACCTGCGGTGGACCGGATAAATGGAGAGCCAATTTACGGAAATATCACATATTCACGCTACCATAATTTTTATGAATGTACTACATTCGATTGCATGCGAGATGTATATCTACAAGTATACAGGGGGGAGTAACGCCCTGATTCTAAAGAATCTATGACAACTAACGACACAATTTTTGGAAATGTCATCTAAACGGCTTCTCAATTCGACAGGTTGAAATTTATGTTCTGAATTTGAGTTGAGGAGTATTCGCAAATTAAAAATAGAACGCTCTATACACAATCCATTTTATGAAATGAAAGATAACAATGACGGAATTTACTTGCAATAAAAACCAAATCATTGTATGGAATAACACCAAAATTTCGTTGTCATAAACACAATTTTTACGCAAATATAACTCCTGAGCTAAATCACTTACCGACGACGAGGACGGCGTGAACTGGAGTCTGGTCTTTCACGATCACTCAACGATGTAGTGCAGTGGAGGGCACCCAGGTAAGAGCCCTCGGAAGTGCTTCATCCGAATTTTCATATACTTGGAAATATACGTTGCAAAATGGAATTATATTCCAAATTACGATATTGAAAATTGTACATAATATTATACATAGTATAGTATTTTTTAACATATTGCTACATTGAATATTTGGTAATGCGCAAATTAATGGACTCCATGTCTTGATACGAACAAATCATTAAAAGCAGTCAGTGTTCGACACTGAAAAACATCTAAACAAGGCAACGAAGTGATATGTGTGGGGGGAGTGCGGTGATCGGAGATATTTTGGAGAGCCCTTAAAACGATATATTACCGAATATTTTATAGACTTGTATTAATATAACGTTCATTGAGTTTTTATGTAATTTTTCAACTGAATCTGTGGACAAATTTCCATGAGCCATATGAATACATTAGTGTGATATAAACTAGCCATTCTTTCTCAACCAGAAATTATTTTCATAACGTAAAAATGATTTGTGGAGTAACGAAAATTATGTTAACATTGCTGACGATGCTCTCGACCCTGGGAGGTTAATTTAGAAGAAATTAAAAAGATTACCCCCTTTTATCGACTGCAGCGAATTACAAATTTTGGTGAGGTCCCTCCTCTACGGGATTCTGTCCAGTGGGTATACCCTGCTACGTCGCTGAACCTTTTCGAGGGTGTGTTCCGCCAAGGAACTCCTGCAGTTCAGTATTACTGAATTCTGGATTATTTTTATTTTGTAAGTAAAGGTTGGTAATATCACTGGAGATTTACTGTATTTAATAGGTATTATCCACATTGATGCCGAAATTCGTAAAGTTGAAAGGGTTCGAGTTCTCAGAGCCGTAGAAACTGGCATTGTCGACAAATCCAATTATAATTCTTTTCGGTAGTTGGCCTAAAATGGCCTTATCCATTGTTTCTCCCATAATTCCGCTATGCAGAACAAAAGATTTAATTTCAAGACGAGTCAAAGGATATTTTGCAGTTATTTTTGCAAGTTTTAGCATGAGCAATCAATATCCCAGGACTGAGTTTGACAAGCCGAACAATCAACGAGGCCTCCTGAATTTTTAGTTTATGATTATTTTCTGAATGATTCAGGATAGAAAATCCGTCGTTTTCGCGGATAAGACGAACACGTAACTGCACACCGTTCATCAAAAATTCATCTTTGGTAACAACATCGCAATGCAAATGTCCGAGCATATCAACCGCTCTTTCGCCCTTCGTGAATACATGTCGGGAGACTAGCCCATTATTTTTTTTACACCATTTACGACGACAGCTCCAGTATCCATAGCACCATGAGAATCTCTTGACCACGGGCACATCTCAAGGTGTGAGGTTTTCGCATCATTCTCATAATTCAGCAATGTTGCAATATATGCTGTATATGTATAGAGATTATTTGGTGGAGTAACAACTTTTTGATTGAAATATACATCGACGTGGTTGAACATTGAATGCAATAAATTATTCGGAGGTCCGACGGAATCATCAATATCCGCTGTGCCTTCAGATTTGAGGATTCTCGCTTGTATTTTTATCATAGTGTGTGCCAAATCAATGTATTCTTCTCCATAACCGTGGACGACGAATTCGATTAGCGCATCATCCGATAAAGTAAATACAGGGTTGTAGTAAAGAAATTGGCAAGTTTAAATAGTCGTCTGTGTCGGAGGTATAGTAAACAGATTAAGCTCCGATATCACGCACTCGAAAGAGTGTGAATGTAGAAAAGACATGATGATTAGTTGAAAATGTCTTATAAATCAGGAGGTTTCTTCTTGGATTTATTTTTTTTTCACTCTTTTTACCTTTTTAATTTTTTTTTTCTTGATATTTCTCTTCTTTTTTTTATGTTTTCTGGTTTTGGATGTCTTGACTGATCCACGTCCAGTGAGCTTATGAGCTGCAAGGCGTTTTCGCTTGCTTTTATACCCCGATCCGTGCATCATAGTCCGAATGTTTTCTGGGGCTTTTCACTTCAACTTTAATCCAGATTCTGCCAGCCAATCCTCAAACGCTACCCTCCTTTCCGTTTTTCACTACATCGCCTGCAGCATTAATTCCTGCGTTGAGCGCCTCTTTACCGACTGCTCTCGCTGCTCTCCCGAGGAAGGGAAAAATTCGCCGAAACACGCCCCCAAGAAAAGCTCCGCTCGCAAAGGCTTCCAACATAGACCCGACTAAAATTATTGTATCTCTTCACTGATCCACTGCCCGCCTGGTTAGCATAATACGTTATATATGGGCTCATATTGATCCTTAATCAATTCTTTTTAAAAGTAGTGTCACGTTCAAAGGTCTGTACTCGAATCGTATCATTTCACCTTGATTGTTCCTTATATCTTGTAACGTGTTATTTTTGACATTACAAAAGTTTTATTGTTTTCGACCGTTTCGCGTGTTTTGCACTATGGACCACCAGCTTGGAAGTTATCATTCGATGGCGAGAGTCACATATTAATTTTTGTTAAATTTTGGCGCGATCACGCTCGGATTGGTGAGCTTGTCGTCGAGGGACTTCGAGGGACCGAGGAAAGACGAAACAGTTTAGGAGTTCGTCTTCGGGTAACCGAACGAGCATCGACGATCTTCGGATAGCAAGATATCTCCATCTAACAAACCCAGTTAGTGAAGTCTGCCCTGATTGGTCGACGCAGGACGAGTTACAAGAGGATTGAAGAATAATTTAATTAATTGAAAGGAAAGTCGAGTGATTGTTAGGGAGTGACAGATGACTCGCATGGAACTTTTGAGGATTCTTAATGAAGACCGTTTTATTAATTGAGGTCTTTTATTATTTTTAATTGCTCTCTTGGTGAGAGAGGTTCAAATTACGCATGCTCTGTGGGACTCAGGTT
>JAPYZM010004236.1:0-10280 GCA_030522845.1 Psyttalia concolor
TAGCGAGTGGGAGGCTTATATCACGAGCCGAAGGGGAGTGATATAATCCTACGAGTCAAAAACCACGTCTTTCACGTGTTACGAACAATATTTTTCATCCCAATGTGTCGGAAAAGCACTTTTCAGTCACTCGACGTGAAGCAGACCGTGACTGAAAAGTTACTTTTCCGACAGCGTGATGAAAAATATTGTTTGACACACGGCTGTGAAGATCAGCCTCATATGATTACAGAACTCGCCTTCGGCTCGTCCTGTAACCTCACATTCGCCAGAAAAGTCCTCCACGGCCTAGTCGGCCTAGTGTCAAAATGTACTATGTTTGCCTCTGGCCCTGAAAACCGCCATCTAACCGAACGAAATGAGGTTAGAATCGCGGATTTTCGGGCGCCAGGGACGAGTAAAATATTTAAGGAACAAGAGAAGGAGCTTGGCTCAAGAATTATGTGACAGTAAAAAATATTCTTGAACCAAGAATAAATTTTTCAGCCAAACATACGTTTTTCTCTCATTATAATGACCATCACTGAGGAATTTATGAAAAAGTATATATAAGCAAATAGTCTTAGTGCCAACAAGCACTTCATATACTGCAGTTCAGAGTGTTAATAATCTTGAGTGGATAACCAGAAATTTTTTAAAATAAATGATAAAGTGTCTTGCGGTGCCGGGGTGGCACTTAGAATAGCCCCCTATTCGCCATGCTCCGGTTTCTGCCACACGTATTTGACAGCAATCTCACCAGCACTGTTATCAACAATACTTTCCTCGTATTTTGGCATGGTGTAAACATAACTTTTCTGTTTATTCTAAATTTTAATGCTGATTGAATACGATTCTGACTTTTATTATTCGATGATAGCCTGGCCATTAACTGGCCCCGAAGGGTGGCACTAACTAGAACATGGCATTTTGCAAGTAATAACAACGGATGCGAACCAAAATTTTTCTCATTAATTAATACTCATGCCTTTAGGCCTTTATTTCAACCAATAAAAATCCTGAATGTGCAAAGAGACTGTAAACTAACTACTCAATAGGTTAAATTTACCGTTTTTTACAAAAATATCTGCAGTTGATCCTTCCGAAAGACTTGTAAAGGTTCTTGGTGCCAGGAGCGGGGACATTGACAGTACATAGAAATCTATTTTAGTGGAAAACAAGATTGGAAAACACAATTCCCGCTTTTTGCACCGTTATTTACGTGTTTCAAAAAATCGCGTTACATACAAGAGTGATCTCTTTGATTCCGTGATTTTTCACATATTATATGTTGTTCTAATCCAGTCTCTTACGATCTCAATTTTGGATTTTCTTTCACAAGATTGTAAATGACGATTGACAAAACTGAAATTATGAGTTTCTTTAATCAATTACGGGATTGTCTCTGTCATTTACGTATTAAATAGTATATTTCTCACCTAGGAAGGCAAAGTAGACAGGTCGTCCTCACGAGCCGAGCCGAAGGCGAGGGTTGTAAGCATGTGGGGAATGCTTGTCTGATTTTTCTCCCGAGGGTTAAATACGAATTTTTCTGCCGACATGGGCGAAAGTGAGCGTTTTTAACCGAGCGAAGCGCGGTTAGAATGCTCACTTTCGGTCCATGTAGGCAGAAAAAAATCATAAAACATTTCGTTGAAGGCGTTTAATTAATAGTATATTTCAGCATGTGTGGGGCAATTTCGTTTTTAACGTGTGTGGGGTTTGCAGCATGAGCTGTAGGCGAGTGATGTAACCACACACGTTGAGGACGAAATTTCCCAACAAGTCCTGAACATAATTTCATGCCACGAGGCCTGGAACCAGCTAAATTAGGCACAAGGCGCAAAGCGCCGAGTGCGTAATCAGCCGGTTTCAGGCAGGAGTGGCATAAAAGAATTTTCAGTTTTTCAATAAAGAAGATAGTCACGTGACTTCGTTCTTTGATAATATCTCGGAATCTAAAAGAGATAGTAGATTTTTCTCATGTCCTTTTTTGTAGACCTCATTGCGGTCTGTTCAAATAAGAGGAGAGCGCAATGAGATCTATAAAAAAGGACATGAGAAAAAATATACTATCTCTCTTAGATTCCTAGATATTGTCAAAAAAACAAATGATATGATTTTTTTTTAATTTAAAACATAAAAATTCTTATAATTTATGACACCATACGTGATATATTTTTATTCTTAATACGTAAATTACATAAACAATCCCCTAATTTCACCCTTTAAAATCATCATCACTATTTTATTAAATCATTATTCAGGGGTTGAAATCGTCATTTAAGATTTCAATCATGGAAACTAAAAGATTGAGATCGTACATTAGGAGATCAATTGAGTAATTGGCATTATTTTTAACCTTAATTATGTGATTAATCCCATAAAATTTACAATTTGTAAAAAACGTAACTTACGATATTGAGAGGGTAAATAATATTTTTAACTCCCATATTTCACTGGAAGATCTATCTACGTAAACGATCGATAACGATCTAGCGCGCAATTTTTTCATTTGTCAATACTCAAATTCTTTTTATCGTTTTTCAAGTTTGGGCGAGTATAGGATGAGTCTCCCATGGCTGTTTTTCGCGTCATATTTGTAAATATACATGTCGGTAACAGAAAGTATCAACATTATCAATAAAATCAAAAAGCCCCACGTTGAATCGTCGATCGATAATTGGTAAAATGTGCCATTCAATATTAATAGACATATTGGAGTATATACATAAAACTCACGTGTTCGACATGGCGCAAACTCCTTGGAGGTGTTCAAATTATTGGTGACCCAGCAGGTGCCCACTGGATCTCTCCTGTTACCCACTGGCTGTCTCGTGCTATCATTGTAATTTCGGTTCTCTTGAATTGAGAAGAATACATATCTGGGGGCACAGGCCTGTAACGAAAAAAAATGTGATTACATCGTTAACGAAATCAAGGACACAGCAGCGAAGGAAAATCATGCGAGAAAAGGCTCGCTCCGCTGTAATTCCCTGTCACGTCCAGATTTAACTATTACACCATCAACTGGCGCTGGCAACAATTGCTAATTTAATGATTGCGCTACTGCTATTTCCGTGATTTTATGAATAGTCATCCCCATTTCATTAAGACAATTCATTTCTAAAATTGTACACTACATTTAACAATTTTTTTTTTCCTTTTTCGTATCTCCTCTCGGGTCTTTACGGTTGATTCCCATCCCACCTAGCTGTGCCGCATTGGACGAAGGACCAGAGCAAACCTCATCCTGGGAGAAAAACCTGAGGTACAGTTGTCTCTCTTTTGTGAGAGAAACTATTGCTCATCTATTTTTCGTGAGATCAGAGTGTTATATAATTTTACCCCCTCCCCCTTGCTCGGCATCGAACCAGGAGCCTCTCGCATGTAAACTCCAACACTTTTTTTTTTATTAACCAAGTTTTTTTATATCCAATATCAGTCATTATTTACAAACCTTAAAAACTAGTATAAAAACAGTGATTTTATGGACTACTGTCAATTTGGGATTAAACTTTTGGCTTAAAGTAGCTCTCAAGTTTAACATTTATTTTAGTTTATTAAGTGTTTAAATATCTATTTTACTTCTTACATATGGCGCTGTCTTTTTCAATGCTATGTTAATATTTTTTTGTAAAAACAATTGAATTATTGTTTTAAGAGATATCAGTATTTTTACTATGTTTATATTCGATTTTATACGATTTATAATATTCCTATTATTCTATTTTTTTGATTATTTCGTATCTTACATTTTGTTTACATTGCTGTTTTCTGATATTAATTACAAAATTAATTGAACTTTTAAGGGCTAACTCCAACACTCTAACCGCATGGCCATACCTGTCAGTTAAAATAGTACACTATTATTTGTCATTCGAAAGTTTTTGAAAATACAGCGATTTGCTGCAAATTTATTTGATGTTGTGACAAAAAAATACCTCAATAATCTAGTAACAGAAAAAAAAAATGCCACAAAACAGACTGACAGATAAATAGGTAAATAAAAATTATTCTTATTCCCGCAATGTCCCAAGCAGCAGTTCTCCATTGATCTAGAATCACTAGATAACCAGCGATAAATGGCCTGATTGAGATTCATGGTCTCTCATGCAGAATGATGATCATATTGCGTAAGGAAGCTCGTAACAATCAACCAGCTACTGACGTATCCGTGACTTTTAGTCATGGTAAAACGCCTGCAAGAAAGCCGATACTTTTCCCAGGAGTGATGGTAAAATAAAGTTTTTAATGTCTCTATCAATGCCGCATTATATTTTCTCGATTGCGTTATCGGGCACTGATGTAGTAGCTTATCGCAATAATTTACGGTAGAGTTTTATTGAAAGGCCGCGGTATAAAGAATCCAAAAGGACTCTCGTGCCTCTTCGCGCGTTAAATGTCAGACTGAAAAAAAAAGTAAAGCATGAGCTTGAGGTAGTCGAATCGTGCGGCTGAGGGGGTTGTAAAATAGATAAGTGCCGAAAAATAAAATAACTCTTGTTGGGTGTGCTTGTCGATTGGCTTTCGCGAATCAAAAATGAGGAACAACAATGAGATAAAAGAAATAGCAATTTATCCATTGTGCCAGTTTAGCTCAATCGTAAGAATAAATACCGCTAGGGCCTCGAGAGCTTGCCCGGTCAGTTGGACATGACGAGAGGGATAGAAATAGTTTTTTTAATGCTTTGTACATGTGGAATGGGTTAGGATTATGGTCAGAACAAAGGCGGCTGGAGAGAGAGAGAGCCGAGGGAACTGGAGGAGGATGATTGTTGATCGATAGCAGCTGACGATGGAAATCGATGAGGAGAGCTCCAAACGCAATGGACGGTTCCCTTCCTCTTTTATTGAGCGCTCACGAGAAGGTGGAATCGATTGGAGTCGACTTTGACACGGATGGAGAAGGACCAGCTGCAATAAGATTGCACAGATGTTGTTGTTTTTCGTTTTTTCATTGTGATGACGGCTGCGGCCAAGAGAATATTTACACCCTCGGCCCAGAACCGCTCAATAAAATTCCCATGATTTTATGAGGAAACGAGTTAATTAAAAAACCCACGTAAACCTAATTTTTTAAAGATTTTATTTTATCTTATTTACGCACTGTAAAAAACATGGAATGCGGGGGAAATTGGGTTATCGCGGAAATTTCGAAGGTTTATTGTAGCCGCGACGACTCGCGGGGAATTAAAAATACCGAATAATTGCGATGGGCTACTCTAATGTCTTCTGCGATGTCGGACTACTGGAGACCCAATTACGCGTTTTTTAATTTGAGTTGAGTACTGGAGACCACTTGTACCACAGGCCCGGCAAAAACATTTATGTTTGGTAATTTTAATTCGGCTCTTTTGGTTTATGATGGTTTGAGAGAGAGAGAGAGAGAGGACTTTAAGACCTCTGGAGAGTTATTTTTGGGACTGGCGGATTGGGGTCATCCTGGGTTCGACTGCACACCCAATTCTTGAATAGATGGGCTCGGAGCGAATCAGGTCAATTATTCAAATAATAAGGGGCTATATTGACGGCGTGATTTCTCCGTGGATTTATTCGGCTGGAGAACAATTTTATTTGTCGACGACATCAGGCATTTATTTTGATATTGTTTATCGTTGAAATTTGTTTAACTTGACGGTTTTAATTCAATTATCTAATCGGAAACATTTACGAGGTATTTCCCATTTTTATCTCATAAAAAAAATTCTCTATTTTGTTCAAATTATGAATTTATAAATTCTCTATATATAATTTATGAGTAATGAACGTTTCAACCTAAAATATTTTAACCAACGTTTCCCAGGCATATTTTGAGAAAAAAGTCGTAATTAGAGCGTCGTTTCTAGGAGATTCATCACATCCAGACTTTTTCCATTTTCCAACTATTAAACTTGCAATCTAAATTGAAACTTTTCAAATGCAACTCTCCGTCACCCTTGAAACCTGGCCCAATCGTCCGTTCTATTTCCAAATCAAACAACCAACCGATGGAAAAAAAAATTGTCTATTTGTGTCAGGTACCATTTGTGCACAGCCGAGAGCGCCGAGTGTTGACTCACCTCGTGCGGTGGTTGATACTGACTCATGGCATTATTTATAGGTGGTATATATACCACCGAACAGGAGTTAACAATCGCCGCAATGGCTCATGCCATGGATACACCCGATATACCGTGGGGGCACATTAGGCCCGTTGATTCGATCCGGATATTTGATTTCACCCCCCTTCTCCCTCCCTCTGACCAGTTGGTCGCGATCAGAGTAGCCTGTCCTATCAATCACGATATCGAGCGTTGAGTTACGCTTTTCATTGGCCTGTCATAAATCAAAGATGCCTCGAATATTTTTTATCCCTCCAGCGATTTATTTTTATTCGCTTCTTGTGCCTTCTTGGGATGAAATGCGAGTCGCAGAGCTCTCACGGACTCTTATAAAACCGAAGGATTCCCACAAAGTGGCTCATGGAGTCGAATGAGGGGGTTGGGATGGCGGAGGGCCGGGCAAAAACCGACCGTTTAGCGGGCGTCGCAATTTGTCCCCTGGACAAAACACAACAACGGAATGCGTATTGTCCATGCCGCTTTTTACCTGTGATATCCGGAGAGAGCGAGAGAGCGAGAGCACTCGGTTATGATACCGTAGGTCCAATTTTTATGTCCACATTCATTTCTACAGTGTTAATGGTACATGCTGTTATGTACCAGGATTTTTCCTTTCAGCGGCGCTTACCAGAGCCATATGACGAAAAAAAAAATGTTTAACGTCTTTGCAATAATACAAAGTGCATCTGGAAAAACTCCACAAAATAAATATTTTGAAAATGGAATTTTTCAATTTCACAAAATCCTGTCGATGAGTTACAAAAACAATCATGTGAAAGGGAAGACAATAGATTGATAATCAAAGAGGAAATGAACACCACAGGAACACTACGACTGCACCGAAACTTATAAATAAGATGAAAAAGGAAGAAATATGCAATGAAAAAGTCTAAGAGGCGAAAGGATTCATACAAGGCTCTGCTCTCAGCACGGGTCGTTGGGGTCACGATTGTCTCCTGGTGGCTGTTTCGTGCCTTTTTAATCGATGCTCCCCTCCCCCCGCCCATTCCCTCTTTTTGTCTCTTTATTTTTTGCTCTTTCTTCACTTATTTATTCATTTTTTTGGGAACAACGACAGGCCACCGCGAGGAAGCCGCCACCAGTTTTATCGTCAGGACTCGCCCATATTTTACCAGTCGATTGTTCCCTCGTTCCGCTGGCTTGAGCCAGGCTACTTTCTTCGTGAGACGTCTGAATCTTTTTTTCATTTACATTTATTTTTATCTCTTCCTTTCCACGATTGTGCTCAATGCATGGGAAACACGTTTGCCATTGCGATTTTATTTTATTTTGCTGTTGGGATTTTTTTGTTTTTCATTGGCAAGTGTTGAAGAAATCAAATCGATTTATCTGAAATTATTTTTTCAGAAGTGGTTTTTGGGGTATTTTTTAGGGGTCACAATTTACGAGAGAAATAATGTGATTTTGAATGCACTCTTGTGGGCAAAAAAGAGGGGGGAAAAAAATTGAGATTTGCGGAGGAGAAGAGAGACACGGAGGACCGGAACGTAAAACATCTGTCGGCAATCTGCTGACTGCATCTCCAAAATACGAGAGATGCTGCGGCGATCGCGCGAGACACACAGCGCGCAAAGAGGATAAAATAAAGAAATAAATGTGTACGTGTATAAAAGGGCATAAGAGAAAGGTTGGGGGATAAGGATGGACGAATTGGCTAGCGGTAAAAAAGGAAAATTCGCGGGATATGTCCATACACAAACAACGTCGTTTAGGGAATAGAAGAGATTTGCGAATTTCTGGGCAGGAAGGGAGGGAGTTGAGATGCAGTTGAATGGGAATGATGCAAAAAAGCAACTGTGAATTTAACGCGGGTGTTGTGGCGGGATCTTTCAGGCCGCCAAAGGTCCCTGGGGTGAGTCTTATCTCGCATTTTTTTACGTTTATTTTATTGGAAATTGATATGAGCAGAGGGGAGGGAATTGTTTTCAGTGAATTTATGTCTTCTTGAGACGAGCGTCAATTTTCCATTCATTGACCTCTTGGGTAATCGTTGAAGGTATATAAATACTTTGGTCATTTTTTCTCATCACTGAAATTATGAAACTGCAGGGGAATTAAAATTCATGTAAATTTTGTATAATAACCAATAATTCTCGAATTATATACAAATTCTTTACTTTTTTTTTGTCATTGACGTTATGAAGATAAAGCAGTAGTTTTCCGGTAGGATTAATTAGGAAATAGTTTACAATTCCCACAAGAATGGCAACCAAATTATATTTCAAAGTTTTTAAAATACATGAAAAGTTGAAATATGGGAAACGTTTTATGGATATTAGATTCTTGATCCTAAACATTATCTTAAAAAAACAATAGATGGTGCACATTAAAAAATTCTACCAAAATCTATTCCATAGAGTAGTAAAAATTACTCAATGGGAAAATAAACATCAACGCATTCGGCGTTATCCAGAGAATCATGCGGTAGAGAGTGTTCGAGTATTTCCATTATAAGTCAGTGGAGTTTGAACGAGTGAGGCGAATAATTGCACACAAGGCACAACACTGCACTTTGTCATTGTTCACAATTCGCTACAGTGAAGTCTTTGTGAAATTATCAAGCATAACTGTTACACACACGCGTCACAAACATCTGATTAGTGCCCCTAGTCCAACTCGAAGCCTTGAGGATTTTCTGCCCCTATTTTTTAATCCAATTTTTTGCGTTTCGCATTCCTTACAAAGTAACCGTTGGATTGATTCCTGAAAATACATTTCTGAATTTTATTATCGTTTATTGAATCGCGGAGTGTCATGGACTCCTCATTATTGTACCTTTTTCTTCTAAAGTTTAGTAAATTTCAATAAAAGCGTTGAAAAAGTGTACAACAATGGAAGGCCACGCCGTCATTTACTTGGGAGAATTTCAAATAAATAAATAAAAAAAGTGGGAATAGGCGTAGCGTATCCTTAACGCCCATTGAATACCAACAGGACAAATATCGGACGGCAAAAAATCATCGGTTGATCCCGAGCAAGAAAAATCCCCCCAGTTGAGTGGAAAAAAAAACCTCAATTACGCTCTGGAGTAAATGACCGTAATTCTATAGCCCTCCGGAATGTCGCCTCGAGCCTGGACAATGCGAATGGCATCACCCAGCGGCACAAAAAGCCCCTAACATTGAACTTGTGTGCGATAAGAGGCGCTAATTTGATGTGTTCACAGGAACTGTTACGGATGGCATTAGCACTGATTACACATCGACGCATGGAGCACTGAATTGTCCTGAATATCGTTGACATCGTTGACATTGTCTCTTCACACCGTGGGAATCCCGTCAGTTCCTCCTCTATCTCGGATTTCATGAATGAAATTGCGGATATGTAAATATTATGGGTATTCAGCTACTGGATCTCATGTTACCTAGAATGTGTTGATGCATATCATCACGTATAACATCAACTCGATTATTTGCGGGGAAGAATCCAGCAACATTCCATATCGTATTATCCATAGACAATATTTTCTACTCATTAAATCTCCTTTTATATCGAATCAATTATCTTCGTCACTCTATTACATCAATTATCTGTAGTTGTTTGCTATGGGAATGCTTCCTGAGTTTTTTTCTACTTTTATTTGATTGTTTATGTCATTTTATTTTATACGTTACGTCAGAAGTCGTATGAAGCTACCCGCAGAAAAAATATTATCGTGAAACACCACATTTGAAAATATCTTTTTCATCACGCTTTAAAAAAAAGCACTTTAAAGCACTTTTTAGTCACCCGACGCAAAGCGGAGAGTGACTGAAAAGTTACTTTTCCGACACAGCGTGATGAAATAGTATATTTCGTAACAAGTGGAAAAAAATGGTTTTTGGCGAGTGGGAGGTTTATATCACTCACGAGCCGAAGGCGAGTGATATAATCCCACGAGTCAAAAACCACTTTTTTCACGTGTTACGGACAATAAATTGTGTCGAAAAAGCATTTTTTAGTTGCTCGACGCGAAGTGGAGCGTGACTGAAAAGTTACTTTTCCGACACAGCGTGATGAAAAATATTTTTCATCACGCTGTGTCGGAAAAGTAACTTTTCAGTGACTCTCTGCTTTGCGTTGAGGGACTGAAAAGTTCTTTTCCGACACATTGAGATGAAAAATATTGTTCGTAACACGTGAAAAAAGTGGTTTTTGACTCGTGAGATTATATCACTCGCCTTCGGCTCGTGCTAT
>JAPYZM010004239.1:0-23959 GCA_030522845.1 Psyttalia concolor
ATATATAAATGTGCAAATTTAGTAAATTCGTTTGTCTTTGTATCCAATATCAATCATATCGTGAAAAATATTTACCAAACCCCCACTGAGAGCCTTCAGAAATTTGATTTTAATGAGATTGCCCTCAAACAGATTCTTCCGCTTAAAAAAATGTGCACGAAATTTATTCGTACGTGTCTTAATAATATATTTTATATTCAGACTGTAACTGTCAAAATCCAATTATTTTCTGCTGAACCAATTTTAACGGGTTTGGCTTTGGAAAAAAGAAATGTGAAGTAGGAAGTGTTCTTCACTGCGAATATAATTGGTTGGTGGAGAAGCCAGAGGTGCACATTAGGTTACCGTTACGCGTATGCAATCGTGCGATCAACCGCGGACATGCCATGTGGACAAGATTGACTCGGAATTACATTTTTTTCTTGACGGACTCGGAGGTGGCCTGAGAATTTCAGTTTCCTCTCAAAGTTATTCGATCCTAAGGGGGCCTAACGGGGTCTTGCTCATTTTGCTCGCCAGCCCCGGGGGTTGGCTCATTCCGTTCGCCAAGCTCCCCACCCCCCCGCACTTGCTGTGCTCACTAGGACTCCAGAGCTGTGCTCCAGAGGACAATTTTTTTTATTGAATATTCTCTCCAGAAGACAATTTTTTTTATTGAATATTCCTCTTCCTATTGTCTCTGGAGTATTGAGAGATCCGTTTGAGGCGGGACCTCCTATAGTAGTCATGAAGAACCCGTAGATTACGTCATTCCGCTAATAAAAGCTGTTTTCACTCGAGCGGTGAGCATAATTTTTCTACGCGCTGTTTGACAGATGGTGTGGCGGAAACATTTTAAAATGTCTTATGAGATTAGACTGGAATCGGGGTTAAAATCACAATTTATCGAGCGTAGGGTCTGTTAATAATTTTGTCTACCTACTACCGAATTTACATCTATTTTTACACAAAAAATGTTAGACAAAATATAAAATTTCGTGCATAGTTTACCAGTAATTTTTAGAATAGTAACATTGAATTTGAATGTGGGGTGTAGGAGGTTTTCCTCAAGCACGTAAATTCCCAGAGGAATTCCGAGTTATGCTGAATATTCAGGAAGATCCGAATTTTCATGATTTTTTTTTTACCCGAAAATTTAAGAATACCTTTAATCGAAGTTTTAATTAATTTTCAGGGGCCAATGAATTCGGAACATTCCTGGAAGGTCCGGTGGCAAATAAAAGGGACAAAAATTTCACAAAAATTTATCGAAAAATTGAGACGAAATTTTTTAACACGTGGGAGGGGCGACCAATTCACACTTTTCCTATTTTTAACTCCGTTTCATAAAACAATAATGGATAAAATTCCAGTCCACCATAACAACGCATTTCTCCCGTTTTACCCCGCAACGGGCGATCAGTCCACTTCCCGCGGCGATGTCTCCATTCACGGATATCGCCCGTATCGAGTGATCGATTCAATTGATTAATTGTAAGTATGATTGTCAAGATCATTTGCACTTGACACTGGAGCAATTGTGAAGGCGTAAAGGGAGGAGATCCCATTGATCACGTCATTCTGTCCAATTCCGGCGCAATAGTTTAATTGCGTCATTAATTTTTACTCTTCGGCTGATTGTTCCATTATTTCGTAATTAAATATTTTTTTCACTACCCTCCCTCATATTATTCTATAAATATCTTCGCATAAGAGGCGCCAATGGAATTCCTAAGCGTGAAAAAGCAAATCTAATTTTGCGAGAGAATTTAAGGAATTTAAAGTGAGTTTTAATTTAGAAATTTTACGCATATGGTTAGTCAAGATAAATTTGATTAGTTATTTTTTAATTAAATTTTCTTTACTGGTTATTCTATGGAGAGTAGTCGTAATTTTTATAGCTGCAAAAAAAAATAATTCTAGAATTTATCAGAGGAGTGGAGGAGAATTTTATTAAAAATTGTTAGCTGTGCTGTAATGTTCTCGAAGTCTCCATTATCGTGATAATTAACATTACACTCGCCATTGATCGCAAAAAGCCGGAATTCCGATGTGAAATGGACTGTAGAATAGAGTGAACGAGGCACATTGCTCTGGAGATTTTAATTTCGTCGCATTAACTCAATTGTACGAATGTCGTCGACGTGCAAGGTCACGTGGTGCTTAGCTACAATCGTCGGTAAATTCCGTGTACTGTTGGGTCAATTAGATGCCAACCCTGTTTTCGACGTTGGCTCATCAATGTTGTGTACATTTACGAGAAATTCAGTGGAGGTGTTGGAGTAGGTGGGCACCTCCATTCATTTCCAAGTGGATTCAGTCCATGAATATTGAAGACTCCAAGCGCTTTTGGATCACTTACCGGACGTTTCTGCCAACAATTCAGTGGATATTGGCGTCAGGTGAGACCTTTTGTATCGGGAAATTGTGCTCTACGAGTTCATTCGTCGTTTCATTTCAAAATATAATGCTGGGGGGGGGGGGGGCGAGTCTTCTTGTGTAGAGCTTTACGAGGACTGAATTATTCTGTTCATTCCTATTTTAGAAATTTTTTTTCTTCGTTTAGCCAGGAGTGTTCCGGCTCATAATTCGAGAAGGGTGAGTACATATTCTAAATCTAATGCCAACTCGATCAAAAATTAGTCTGAATAAATCTTGAATATTTTGTATATTCTCTGGAAAGTTTTTTCCGCAGTTTGAGGATAAAATAATTTATCGAAACATTTTGTGCTTTTAGAAATTGAAAAGCAAATATTTTCTCCTAGCAAGAAGTGCTCTTTGTCAAAACTAGTTTAACAAGAAAATTGTGTAAATTTTGTTTTAAATTTCGCGCACTCTGAAGTTTGGGATGAACACAGAAAGTATTGAGTCGGGTAGAAATCTTCATTTCCTGGGTTACATGTGTGGAAACACTTGTTCCTGGAGGAAAATGTAGAATCCAAAATGAGGGATGAACTCTATATTTCACTGGAAACGTCCGACGCCAGTTGAATTTACGTCCACTTTATACACTTTTTTTTTCAAGTTTCATCGCACCCCGAGCTCTGTCACGTGGAGACATAAATCTAGGGGAGTAAAAAAATCAAGTACTCGCAACGTTGACTTTTAGACGCTTTCGGTTGTTGTGGAATGGTTTGCACTGTATTTACAGTAGTTTTCGGTGAATTATTGCAAGTGGCCACTGCGTAAACCAAGAGTACGAAACCTGGTATGCTGGACAGTTGCAATACCGTGGAAAATCCGATATTTGTCATCCAAGTGAGTACACAATTACCCATTTATTGTCATACCCAATAATCAAAGTAATTGGTAATATCATTGAAAGGTAAGTTTACTGATGGAAAAAAAATTTTATCAGCTAATATTTAAATAAACGATAAATAGAATAGAGTGGATGCCTTCAGATTCGCAACAATTGATAATATTAGTATTGAACATTTATTGTCATACCAAACAATCGAAGTGATTGGTATAAAATAATTAAAATGTAATTTTAGTAATGAGACAAACAAGATTGGTCAGTTGATATCTAAATAAACGAAATTAACGCTCTGGAGCGGACGCTCTCAGATTAATAACAATCGCTCAGGCAATGTGCGACCAACGATAATTAAAGAGACATTTGGAAATTAATTTAGGGTTTTTTAAAAGTCAGGAGAGAATATTTTCCTGTGGAAACTTGTGTCAAGAAAATCCACCAAATCATTTTTCTCTCTCCGCGTGTCTATTTTGAATATTATGACGGAGAGAATTTTTGAACTGGTCACGTTTCACCAGACCCAATACTGCGTCTGGATGATGGGATAGATTTTTTAGATACTCGAAAGTTATTTGAATGCCGCGGTAGCGTGGAAAACGTGCAAGTTTTGCTGATTATGTAAATACTTTAAAAATAAAATTCACCGAGCAAATGTCGTTCATTTTTGGTACTGAATAGATTTTAAGTAGAAAGAAGAAAAAATATTACAATATTTTTGCCATAAAGTGAATATACGTGAAGAACAATATCTCGAATTTGAAAATTTTCTGGGAAAAAACCGAGGGAAAGTCAACCTAATGTACTAAAATTAATGGATTGACAAGAAAAATTTTGATTTTTTTCCGTTCTTTGTTTTTTTTTAATCAACTCCAGTTGAGAGTCGATTATTAATTGCGATTGTTAATCATCTCTGGGAGGGACGGGGGCAGGTTGAAGAATATACCGTAATTGTAATTATTCAAATAGCCCTTGAGGTGATCCTTCAAAATTAAAGTGAGCCGGGATAACCAGAAAATGTGCCTGGGCACAATCACTATCAACCACTGGAAAATTAACTCGAAAAAATATATATCGGTATCGACTGTGTTTTGATGATGTATCTTTGGTGAATGAACTTGGCAACATAGCCGCGGGCGTTGCTAGCTGGAGGGTCTAATCAGACCTTGATTGATCGCTCAGGATTTTCCCTTCCCCATTGTACATTGACGCCTGTCGATAACGCTTATTCTTGGCTCACTCTGTTCCCTTGTTTCTTCACGCAAGGTGGCATATATAAATGACCTATTACATTTTTCATCTGCTCTGCCTGCGTTTCATTACATTTTAGTAATTAAGAGGTAGAACGTGATGAATCAATTCTCCCCGCACTCAAGTTTTTGCGGGGGAGTTCAAGATTGAAAGCCGACGACAAGGGCGAAGGGGGGGGGGGCAATAATCGGGAGAACTATAAATAAATAACGAGCAACCGGAAAAATAATTCAATGAATTGCAAGACAACTACATTTTCATTTACGTTGGGATTTATAAATAAAATAATTCGTCGGGTCGAAGTGAAATTGAAACCCCCGGATCTACAGGTGTCACTGGCAATTAATAATTCAGGCAATTATTGCTTTTATTAATTAATAAAGCAAAAATTGTCTGTAAAAATTCGTAAACATCCAAGAATTGTTATGGTCTGCGGTATAATGATTCCTGAAATTTCTGGAGTGGTATTTTTGGGATGTCAAATTTTATAACATCGATCAATTAATAATTAATTAATAATTTATTGAAAGAAGAAAAATCTGAAATGTAAGGGATATGTTCCGGGATAAAATCCGAGCAATGTTCGAGGCGTGGAAAGTCGAGGGGGGGGGGGGGATGACCAGGAGGAGTAAAAGCCTTGGGATGTCTGAGCCGTCATAACTGCCCGGAGAGAAATTCCTTTTCGTTCCCGAGATGAGGAAAGAGGAGAAAATTATGTCACTCCGAGGGTTCGCATAAAATACCCATTCCCCGAGGGACAAATAGCTCACTTTGCTCACGTCATCCGGTGAACAAGATCGAACTTATCTCGTGGGAATGAGAAAACAACATCATATCAGGCCTGATTCGTTTCCCTCATCTGTACTTCCTCAAATATTATCTGGCCATTTGGTCGCACTTGTTTCAATTTGCTATAATAAATTTTCATTCCTAGGATTAAATGAGCACTCGTTGCACACTCGTTCTCAGTAAGTTTCTTTTCATTCTAAAGATTAGTTGAAGAAAAATAAAATAATCAAAGGGTCTTTTGAACTTAAATTGACAGACTTCGTTACGTTATCTTCAATTAAAAAGTCATAACTCGGCTACGGATTGGAATTGGAATTACTGTACAAGCCATCAGGACAAAGGGATGAAGACGGAATGAAGAAAGTTCCTCAAGGTTATTCAATATCAGAGAGCCAAGTAATTTCGCGCAAAAATTCCTGTAGATCATAATTGCATTTTCCACTGAGTGATTTGAAATTCTTGCAAATTCATTTCCCCCCCCCCCCCCTTGTGGAAAAAGTTTCGTATCGGATAGAGTGAAATCCGCAGAAGTTGGGGAAGCCCGAGTTCCTCTGAGGGAAATTGTCCGCAGAGCTTCAGTGAAAATACTCAGCGTAACGACGGGCATTCCGCCATTTTTTTTGGCTCCACCGAATTCCGCAATCCACGGGATGACAGGAGAAGGCGCGAGATAACACGGGACTAACGTATTAAAAAAATCAAAAACAGGCTGCGAGCCTTAATAGAATGAAAAATTGACAGTGAGCGGCGGGGATATATGTCATCAAATTCGATTACCTCCCGTGGGCTTTAATCGGGCGAATCAGGGCCTCCGGTACTAACATTGACATTGCCCAAAGATCAAGGAAAAACCGACCCGCGTAATTCGCGTGTTTGCGTGTTACCAATTTACCCGCGATACGGGATACCCACATTGTCAAATATGAAGCATTCGTCTTACTCAACCGCCCAAACTGCTCCAATTATTATTGTCATTATTTCAAAAATGGATTGACTGAGTGTGGACAATTAACCGAGTGATGATGAAGTTAATTCGCCGGGCTCAATGATCGTGGGACAGAATAAAATCTCTGATTGTAATTTGAGAGAACAATAAACCGAGGAATGCAATTACGATTGCGATGAGTTTGAATTTGCAATAAACATTGGGCAAGGGAGGATATAAATATGGGAGCCAATATTCGTGTGTTTCAATGCCCAAACGTGGATGCGGTAACTCGGAGAATTCTCTCCCACAGCAGTGAAATCGTGTGAATGTGAAAACAAAAGGTCCATCAGCTTCCGTTTCACTGGATCTCTCAGCCTTCAATCGCGTGTTGTCGTTGTGAAGAAATAACAAGTTGGGTAGATTCAAACATTTAAGCTATTATAACTAGTCATTATTTTTTACAGTATTGTTGAATCTATGGCACAGGTTCGCTCGAATATCTAGGAGAATACTTGGAAAATACCGTTAAGGTAGGCTGAAAAAAAATTAATTCTGCCTATCGAATATTCTTTAGAGCAGCGAATGGAAGATATTTGGGTTTGATTTTTTGAGAGGAATATTTGATTGGCAAAATTAATGTTTTTTTCTCAGTGTAATTATTACTAGTGGAGGAAGTGAAGCAGCCGCTTTCTGACGGTGATCTCGATCTGGTGTCACTCAAGCGCTGAAGTAGTCTCAGGACGACGAAATTGCCTCGACCTGCAGCAGATAATATCGGAGATCCATTAGGAATTTGATTGGAATTTTATTGGCTTTGAAATTAAGTCAGTTATCCGGTTGAGGATGTTTGGGAAGTGGAGGTGATCTGACCAAAGGTGGGTGAACCAAAAAAGAAAATGAAAACAATTCTTCAGTGAATTGGTTAGATTTTTAAATAAAATTGTTCGCGCCTGTGTATTAATTTTTCACCTCATAAAATAGTTGTTCAAATTACCACAATTTCCGATTATTAATTTATCGTGATTATTAAAAGTAGTTGGAGTGTTGTGCTAATCCTTGATTAAAAGTTTCTTTGAGAATAATCCATACAATTGCTATGGAATTTACCCTTTGAGGACATTCGACTTAATCCTATTTCGATTTTTCATTGTAAAATTCGTCCGGTCATTAAAATTAATTGGCGGCTGTTGTAATAATCTTCACTGAAATTCTGTGATATTCGTAATCGATAATACCCTCCGCCCATTTACTTCAGCGTAATGAGCAATTACTCACTTCGAATAGATCACTGGAGCCTTGATACGGGAATACTCCACCCAATATATATCGATAATATCCGCTATGCCGTATTCGATATCTTCCGGGGGACACATCTGACGGAATATCCCAAGTGATTTCTACTTGACTAGTACCGAGGATCGTCGACGTGCGGACCCAGTGGAATCTGCATATAATTCAATATCTCTCATTACATTTTTTTCTCCAATAAAATTTTTTCAAGTGGAATCTACACTCTCGGTGACTGTACCACCGAAAAAATCCACTTCTCATGGTTTTTATGATTTTTACAATTTATCCACTAACATTTTTGTTTTCAACTTTTGACATGGGAATATTTTTTCCGTACCTCGTTTCCCAATCTGCGTCACTGGCAACTTCAATCCAATTTCCATAACCGTCAATCCTCTCGACAGTGAGAAAACTCGAGTCCGTCATGAGATTATTCCGGGGATGTCCCGATACCTGTGGAGCAAATCATGTGAGGTGACGATTTAATAACTGCTATAAGATGAATAAAATTGTCAGGTAATTATTTTTTAATAAAATTAACAGGGACGAGCTTGAAATAAATTCTCAAGTTATTTCATCAAATCATTACTTGCCTGTCTCACTGAGTAATTAATTAATTAATTAATTAATTTGTAATTTGATACTGCTCTCAGTATAATTTTTTTAATTCTTCAAAAGGTGATTGTTTTCTCAATTTGTTCACATCTTTAATTAATCGTTTCCAAATGACCACAAAAAATCGGGAAATCGGAGAATACAGTGGCTTTTATTCTGATAATTGAAAATTAATTGTCTGAATAATAAAAATGGAAATTTATAAAATGAAGCCAAATTTGAGAATTAAAAAATGGTCGCCGTAAAAATAAAATGGAATGCACCTCTAGAGCTACTCTAAATCAGAACCTCCTTACTTTTGATACGAGCTTCCAAGTGTGACGCAAATGCTGGTTAAAAAAATGCCAGGGTAAGTTCTATGCATCTTCACGAGATATTTTTACGGGAATTCTCGAGGATAAGAGAGCGATAATCTCGCTTTATGGCCGACTAAGCTCGTGTGTTTGTCACTCGGGGCTAATGGACTGCATCCCTTGTGGGATTTGTATTACCCACATATACTCATTGCGCATTGGACACAGTCACAGAGTGATAACAGACTTGGAGTGCCAATGCTGTTTCCTATGTGGATTAAGACCGAGGAAAATACTATAATCCATTAGATTTACTTTTCACATTCGAACAATGAATGAATGTAGAAACTCCCAGCAATAAATTTACGCTGAGAAAAGAAAATTTGTTAACAGAAAAAAAAATTCTTATCACAAATTTTTTTTCAGAAGTTGGCATGAACTCCTGTCACATCAATTGTATAAAATTTGCAATGACTTGAAGTCTTCAGTAATGAATACAGACATACAATGAAAGAGATAAAACTGAAAGAATACTATTTAATGTACTCTAATTTAATTTTTAAATATGAAAATGAGAAAATCAATTTTTTTTTTCTCAAAAATAACAGTTCGCGAATGTGTACGTAATCTGGAGGAAATCGGCAATCTCAGGAAGTGCTCTGGGCATTTTCAAAGGCGTAACATTATCACGCACGAGATGAGATTACCCACGGATTGTGCAATGCACGATTACCCGTACAGCAGCATTTCCATTGGTTATGCAACAGTAAAATAGATTTTGTGAAGATTATCATTGGTTTTCCTCTTTTCACTGAATCGCTCCCCTTTTTATCTCTTTTCCACTATTATCTCATCAATCAATTTCCCCATCCGCCAACCTCTGCTCACCGCTAATTCTGCTGGCAGTGCCGCAAGGTTGGCGTAATTTCATTGATTATATTCCGATAATTATACTACGCAATCAGTCGATCGGTTCAATTCTGAGAGCCATCCGCTTTCTGAACTTTCGTTAACTCGGGATAATAGAGTAATTTTCAATTGTTGACAAAGTCGTCTACTAATCAGGGAATTAGACAAAAAACGTAATATTAAGGACAAAATGAGGAGTAGAAGTGCAGATTAGTTAGGATTGAGTTATTGATTTTTTCAATAGGAAATATTGGACGGATCATTTGATACAGATGAAAAATTGTTGCGAATGAATCTATTCCATTTCTTCACTGAGGGAATCCTATTTAATTAATTAATTGATTTGAATTTACCACCCAGTCTGTGGACGTTATTCTCTCATTGCCCGGCTTAGCGGAATAATTAATACCCGCCATAATTCAGAGACCAATCCTCTTCATTATTTTTATTCAACATACGATCGAAAAAAAGTCAATTTTCCTAAATAAATTCAAAACTTCAATTTAAAAAATTGGGGCAAAACCAATTGCTAAAAGTACAGATTAAAGGGAGGGAAGAAATACAAGCGCAACAGTTTTGTACTGAATAGTTTGCAACCATTTTGAAATAATTCCAAAAAAAATTCCCGGTTTGCTATTTTCTATTATGAGGATAAATATTTTCAATATTTATTCAATATTCATTGTGTTTTTATCCTCATTTCTCATTAACGACGAATTTAAATCGCCAATCAGCGAGAAAGTGCTCGGAGCTTTTGCAATTTGCGTGCACCTTTTAGCCCTTTAGCCCTTTGAGGTCCTTGTTATAAATGCGGAAAGAGCTTGGGGACTGCTTTGAGTTGAGCTCATTTGTCTCCTGAGATTTCCGGAAATTCGCAAGCAGGAGATGTTTCCCATTCTATGTAACTAAATACTGGGAAGCTCATAAGATGTATGAAATACTTACGAAAATAGCTGATACTCTATCTCCAGGACGAACTGTTTTCTCGGGCTGTCTCAGGCAGTTGCCGAAGTCCTTTCCCCATTTTGGCGTATCATAAATCACTGGCGTCTGGAGACTAATCAAATTTTGAGTAGTCATGTCCGGGGGTGAGGGCCCAGGTTCCACTTTTTTATCCTGAATCAATAGAAACCAGTACCAGAAAATTGAGACAATCAAAAAAATTTCAACCAAAATTCACAAAAACTTATTGATTTCTTTTACTCGCCTATTTATTTATTTATTTAATGAGATCATCGATTGAGAAATGTATCATGAGGATATATTTGAATACTCGACTACAAAAATAAAAGCTTTAACTATTTTTATTCTGATATTTTGGTGGAGAAACCCCGGATGTTGGAAAAAATAGAATTTATCCGAGAAAATGAAAAATAAATTGGTCCACTCACCTGAACCGCAGCCAGAGCCAGTTCTCTATATTGTCTGAGGTAGACAGTGAGCGTGTGCGGTCCAAAGATAGTTGAGGCGCCCTCATACCTCTGGATCTGCGCCGAAAAAAAAAATGAAAAAAACGGATGGCGAATGCGAATAGAGAATAACGGAAATGAAAGCTTTCGTAATTTTTCAATGCATCCTTCCCTTCAGTGAGCTCCTTATAATTATATAAATTACCTCATATTCCTCGGGAGTAGCAATGTAATCGCTGTACGTGTTGCAAAGCCCGGCAATAACAACGATGGGTTCTACCTGGCTACTTTCCATCACAGCAGATGCAATCGTCTCGCGCATTCTTCTGCCCGACATGGTCGTGAATTCACCGGGCACACCTGCTATTACCAAGTCACCGAGTGCAACGAGATGGGTGGACACTACCTTCGGCTGCCACTGATAGGGACGCCGCATCTTCGCAAATTAGAATATAATGGAGATAATTTAATGACGGAAATATTCAGTAAAAATCCAGCAAAAAGCCCCAAGAATTACGTTTCCAAACGAAATCTGGGAGCGAAATAAAATCCTATAGAATTCTATCACCTGCAGCTTTCTATGTTTTTTTTCTCAATTTTTTGTGAATTTTTATAACGCAAGAAAAATCGAAAAAAAAATCTGCTGGCAAGAAAAATATTTTTTTTTTTTTGCCAAATAAATTTACAGCAATTATTTTAAAATGATAACATCTTCTTCAATGCTCATGAGCAATGAATTACGCTAATGACAGTGACATTTAAATTTCGCTGAGAACATATCCGACATTTAGATATTTCTTACTCTTCCAGTTGCTAAGAGTATGGGCTTAGCTCCGTGACACTTGATGTCCTCTTCGGTGGGTGCAGCGACAAAGTTCCTGACGGCGTTCCATACGGGATTGGAAGTCGTCGTGCCCTGCTCGAAGGACAATGAGCCGGGTCCGTCGGTGGTACCCGCCGCAAAACTGTAGCCCATGGCTGGCAGGCAAGTCTCCACCTCCTCCGTTTGACCTGTCGTTTCGTTGTAGTACTCCGCTGTCTGCCCTGGCATGTTCACGTAGCGATGCACTACTCGCACCGGACCGTTCACCTCTACCTTTGAACCATTTACCCAGATGTCCTGAAATCAATGAAAAAATATTGATATTTTTTTTAACCGGTGAAATGAGTAGGAAATTTTCTATTGATTCGAAAATTTATGTATGAGAATTTTCGGGGACAGTTGCAGGCGCGAGAGACAAGGACGGCGTTCCGTGTCTGATCCTGACGCTTTTTCTACTTCGAGACAAAAACTCTCACTCTCCGAGTGAACTCCAGTGCACACTGCGCATCACGTAATCCATAGATAATTAACATTATAATGACACTGGGGAAATTATTTGGAAACAAATAGACTCGTGCGTGTCGTTATTGCGTCGTAGAGTAGGTTTTTTCTTTCATCTCCGCGGGGAAAGCGCCGGATCAGAAGCCGGTGGTTAAAGCGGGATACAAAAGAGTCGTTGAGTGTATTGACGAATAATAAATATCAAGTGATGAAAACAAATAGTTACTCTAGAACTATTGTCCTAGAAATTTGCCAAGTCAACTGAAAATTCTTTTGATATGTTCCCTCTCTCAATTTCCATATTTATTTAAAAAAATATATAATAATAATAATATTATTAATATTATTTAGTATTGTTTTTTTAATTTTATTTATTTTTTTTTCTGTTCAACATTTTTAAGGAATAATTCTAAAAGAAGAAAATCTCATTCTGTTCTTTCTAACATTAAAAATTCAAGTGCAGATATGTTTTAAATACCAGAAAATATCTGACAGTGAATGTTTTTTTTTGTCAACTCATTCCAAAGATGTAAAACTCCCCTCGACGAATGAAAATTCAATGAGTCCAATTTCCATTCCATTTTCACGAGAGGACTATTTCCTCCACTTCGACTTTCTCCCATTTCCTCGTTGAATCGTCACAATTTCACTTGTTCGATGTGGATATCCCCTCTGAGAGTCAGAAAAATACGACAGTAATAATTCATATAGTTTTTTCCGAAGGATATCCAAGGAGTTAAGTGTCTTTTTATGGAGCCATTTTATTCATTTTTCTGTTCTTCCTTTCCGAGTCCTTGAGACACAGCGGCTGCTCCAACCCGAGCCCCCATCTATTTCGCTACACTTTACCACTTTCATGAATGCATCTCAGGGATTTTCAATGTCATCTCGATGACGACGGAATGATAATAAAAGTGTGACGCGTGTGAACGAGTGAGTGAGTTTACTCCCATAATCGAGTGCACTCGATATCCGGGATTACAAGTACATCGAGCCACCAACTGGGGGGGGGGGGGGCTGAGTTGCGCAAGGGATCCCACTGATTTACTTGTTGACATCGAAATGCTAACATTGTGCTCTATTTAAGAGGAAATTCAGCGCTGACGTGGGAAAATAAGTCGGCTAAACTGATCTCGATCACTTGCGAAGCAGTTAAAGAGACATCATTGAAAAAATTACTCAATTTTTAATTCCCCTTTTTGTTTTTATCATTCGATATCTGAAGAATGATCTTGATTTAGGAGTTGCAGGAGCTCTTGTCCCATTTCTCAGGTTTGAAAATATTTTCTCAGTGTCCCCAATTTTTTTTTTTTTTTTGACTAGCTTACTCAACTGAAATATTGATAAACCTTGAGGAACTATTTTTTTTCTGCGAAATGAGGTCACATCTGTTTTTATTACTTTCCCTTATAATTTCGTTTTTGAAGTTTCGAGGCATTTCAGTAAAAAAAATCCTATCGAAAAAATCAAGCTGTCAACAATTTCTTTCGACTAGCTTGCTCAACAAAAATATTAATAAACCTAGAGGAACTAATTAATCTCCTGCAAAATGAGGTCGCGTCAATTTTTATTACTCTATTTATTATTTATCTTCTACAGTTTGGAGATTTTTCATTAGACGACTCCTACCGCAGAAAAGCGCGGGCAATAATTTTTTTTCAGAAGTTTATCTAAAGAAAACATTAATAAACATAGAGGAAGTGTTTTTTTTTTTTTGGCGAAATGAGGTCGTGCCAATTTTCGTTATTCATGAGACATACAGTTGAATAGGATGTTGAGCCTGCGGGTGGATTCGCACGGTAATTATTAATCTCCTTCTCCCAATCTCGGTTGTATAATGCACACATGGTCGCTCGAGGAATTGGTTGAAATTAGAGGTCCCATAAGATACGCAACAGCGTAAGGAGCAGGCTTCACTCAAAGGGAAGTATATTCTCAACTGTGTAGTTTCCTGTAGAGAGGTCTTCGTATCGAGTTCGCTACACTCTCAGTGACAGTGGTAAGAAACTTGGGGAGACGCTCCAGAGGATACACCGAGCTTTTGAGGCTTTCAGTTCAGCTCAATATCGTGTGGACTCGAATATACACATGGATAAACATTGAATAAAAATTACTAGCAAAAAGGACCTGAGAATTACGCTTCGAAACGCAATAAAATTATTCTCCCCTCCGGGGCCTTATGGCTACCCATGACTGACTTAATTTCTAATTTAATAGTCAATTGAGTTTAACAAAAAATACTAAAAATTTCCAACTGAAATCGTTAGATTTTTTTAGTAGTTTTTTGTTGCTGAACTTAACTGCCGTATTAATTGTTAATTTGTTAAAAATCCGGTAAAAGATCAGGTTGCAACCCCTCCCCAACAGGCAAATTAAATAGAGATTATTTTGAAAAATGAGTCCTTGAGGCACTTGGAACGCGCGTTATTTCCTCTCCGTCATCGTTCAACTGAACACACCTCGGGTGTGGCAATGGCTTCTCAGAAAATCTTGAAGGGTAACTCCCCGCCTTGCGTCAGATTTATCCATCACTGGACCCAGTTTTCAGCGGATGATCCCATTCATTGTTCGACAAGTGGGAAGCAACATTTCACAACTGCTCAACATACCCGAAGACACACTTAGCGAACTTTTGATGAGCTTAGTCATCCGAGGCTTATGTTGCCTTGCCTCATGCCCATAAATTCAAACATTTAACTCAGTTACTGCGTCGGCGTGGGAATAGCTGAATAGAGAAAGTAGCGAAGTAGTGGAATAAGCCAGATTGACTGTGGAAATTTTGTTAGTTTTAGGGAGGAGTGAAGAATTTCCAGAAACTCTCCCTCAAGTTCAATGGAAGTTCGCTATTCTCCCCTAATTTCTACAAAAAAAAAACTAACCCCATTAGTTTCTAGTGCTTTATTTAACGTTAATAAAACGAGAACTTGAGTATTGTTATTTATTATTTCAGATCCGCCTAAATCAATTTCAGCATCGAATAAAACCAATTATTTACATTAAAGTAATTTAACAGAAATTTTTTTCAGTCCAAACAAGATTTGATTTGTAAAAGAGCTTCCCAAAATAAATTGATAATTTTTTTTAAGCGAAATATAGTTAGACTTGAGTGGAAAATTCTGCAATTTCTTCTGGGTGATATTCTACATATTTCCCAATTTTTTAAATCGTTCTGCATAATTAACTGCGATGTTAGGGAATTTCTGGAATTTATAATCTCCGTATTAATGCCCGCCTCATCGGCAGGGTGAAGGAGCTCTTCAGATTTTATCTAATTTGTATTATACAAGTTTGCCGATTACAACGACTCACCAATCTGCCCCCCCCCCCCCCCCCCCCCCCCCCCCCCCCCCCCCCCCCCCCCCCCCCCCCCCCCCCCCCCCCCCCCCCCCCCCCCCCCCCCCCCCCCCCCCCCTCGTATTCTATCGGAGCACTACAGCTTTCCCACGCTCAACCCTTGAAGCTATTGACTATCCAACGTCATTGGTAATTAGATGAGCCTTTGTACTTCTCAACTCAATAGTTCTGCCCAGAGTTTTTTGCAGGTATGCCAAGAATTCATTAAAAATTTCATCTTCCCTGGAAACAATCGACTGTACTTCGGTTAAAAATTTTATAAATTGTTTCCTGAACTTTCAAAAGCTCTTAGTGAGTCTGACGTGTACAACACTTCGGGAGATACTGAGTGATTAAATATTTTCATAAGAGTTGAAGAGAACAATTGCAAATGTAAATTTTGAAATTGTGTCCATGAATTACTGACGACTGGTGGACAAAATGTCAAGTCCTTTCCGAGCCAAATTACATGAAGGGGAATTGGCATTCAAGTCAGTGAGTATATATTCCGCAGATGCAATTCAACGTAGCTGGATTTATTCATGCAATATGTGCATATACATTGCTTGAGCATGGCTTGCAAATAAACACGTTCCTATCGTAATCGGTGAGAAAGTGTATTTTGCGTGGTTCACCTTCTTGTGACTTCTTCCGTTCGTTGTCACAGAGAGAAAAATATTTTCAATTTGAGTAGATTTTAAATTCTAAATCCAAGAGAATTCGGTTGTCTCCGGGAGTCTAGGAGTGTCTAAAAAGTCCTCAGGAATCGAGTGGAGTCGGCCTGGGAACGCCAGTCCCTGTAGTTTTCAAGAAATCCTCAGCGACTTTATCCCAGAATTTTCCAATTAATAAAATAACAAAAATGTCTCGCTGTGTGGTGCTGTTTGAGATGAAACACCTCAAGCCCAGACTCAATTTTATTTAATTGTCCTCTCCATTATTTGTGATTTATTTTCTTCGACAAGTCAAGGTTTCCTATGGCTAAACAAAATCATAAAAAACACTCAATGTTTCCGAGTCCTCCAAACGTGCCAAGGATCCTAGATCAACAATTTCACCAGTCGTAGTTTCGCGTGTGGCATTCACACGCCCAAGATATCACACACGAATAGACAGCGATCTCGGGCTCACGCGCGAGAACCCGGGGAGTCGTAGTACCTTCCCCTCCTCCTCAAACGACAGCCCCTCCTCACCCTTATTTCCCTGACGATGGTTCACATGATTGTATTGAAATGGCAACTCGTAAACAATGCATTGCATAAGTCGGGCAGTGGATTAGTAACACGTGAATTGACACGGCCGCGACACGAGGGGCCACATACGAGATTCACGTAATACGTGCATTTCTGAGAGGTGCATGGGAGTGAGTGATGACGTATTACTCCTGGAGGGGCTATTTTCGATGTGAACTCTCCTCGACTTTTTACAAACAAACTCTGCGTGAGACCTGGGGCTTCGTCGTCGACAATGAGACGATATTGTTGGGATTCGGGGGAATAAAAAAAATTGAGAGGTTTTATTGCAGTTTTTTTTTCACATGCGGATGGAGACCGATGACAGGATTAAATCGGAAATCCTAGAGAGCTTTCACTTCGCTCAGCAATTTTCAATTGACAATGGAAAATTTTAATCAAAACTTTAAAAGCAAATTTTTTTCCTCTGTTATGACATAAAAATCTGACCGAAAAATTAATTGATTGATTGGTTTGAGACCGATGGGAGTATTTCCAGAATATGGATAGTATTTTTTTTTTTTTAGAAATTTCAAACAAAAGTGAGAACAAATTTTTATAAAAAATATGTAACAACCATTGGGTTTGAGGATTTTCAGAATTTCCCTCGCGAGTTTCGATGCGCAACCTCTGCGATTTATTATATTTACCGAAGCGATATGACTTCAATCCTCGAGTACATCGCAGTTACCCACGAGACCGTGGAAACCTTTATCCAATAGCGGAGGAGCGAGGAGCAGCCACTGTTTACCATCGAGAATCACTCCAGATACAACTGCACACTCCCTTCGCCCGAACCAAATGGCAAGCATCGAGGGACTAATCGCAACAAGAGCCACTTACGAAATTAAAATCAATCTCAATCTGCAGTTTACCCAGCGCTAGATCACGCTTTAATATCAATTATGCCCGGTATAAAAAAACTAACTCTTAAAAAATTCTGCAACTGCCCTTGTTTTTTTTTTTAAATTTAGTTTATCAATGAAAAGTCAGACTTTTATATTTTTCCCATGGCCGTATAACTAATTTTAATACTGCGATTGAAACATTATAAATAATTTATATTTTTTTGTAATGTATTTTTCGTTTTAACAATGTCTATAATTTTAGTGCAAATAAAATATTTATAATGATTTATTTGAATGTGTCGATGATTAAGTATCAATCATATTGTATTCTAAAAACTATTATTATTGTTATCTGTTATAGTAATTGTTGTAAATAATTTTATTAGTTAAATTTGTGTGCTCTCATTTGATGTGAATATTTTCACTCTGTTCCGTCATGTTTTCAACATATGTTAATTTTTTGACTCTCGGTATTCTCATTCTTCTTCGCGTACTCTTGTACCCGTGAATTGCAATAGTTCGTAGTAATAGTGACTGGATGGTCTGTGCAATCTACTGTATATCGTCTCACACCCGTAGTTCACCGCAAACGAGCTCAGTCACCACAAACACGAGTTTACGAAACCCCATTACCACATGTGTAGGAGCATATAATAAATGGATGTACGCAAGATGCATTCTTTATTGTCAAAGAGGAAACTTATTCCGGAAATCGCACCATTGGAAATTCCCTCGGATTTCATTGATAATCACTTCATTTTCGGTGCTATTGGGCGCTCTAATTTCCAGGTATTTTGTGCGGATATGACAATTGTTGGTGAATGATTGAGAATTCTCTCCCCATTTTTATGATTACGCTAATTAAATTATGGAGGTCAAACTGGGGGACTGCAGGTGCTGCAATTTTCTAAGATTTCTTTGTTAATTTTCTTGGTGAAAAGAAAAGAAGAGGAAAATTTAAAAAAAAAAAAACAGGAAAATTGTGCTGGAGAAAATTGAACGGAAAACTTTCCTCCAACAAAAATTTCAAAACAAGTTTCACTTGAGCCACCGATCGACAAAATAAAATCCGCTTTCAATGGAAATAATCATCAATTACGCAACGAAATGATAAACGATCGATAAATCTGAAAAATTTGATTTCTCTTAGATCGGTTTTTAGGAAATATCTGACAGCCCAAAAGAGATAGCAAATTTTTGGTGAAGGTAAACATGACTTTCTCCTCGTTTTGTGGAGAAGGCCCTCATGAGAAACGACTCATTCCCTCAAATATTATATTAATCTGAACTCAACCTGATCTCAAAGTTACGTTAAAAAAATTCTTCGCGTAAATTTAGTAATCACAAAAGAATATGTACCATTAATTGCACTTGAGGCATGTGGATTTTTTCGTGACAAATAAATTAACAGGGTTAAACAAAAATTGATAACAAAATTTTTTAAAATGATTTCTTCTTTCTCCTCTTTGAATTTATCTCCCATCAGTCGTCATTCCGCAATGTTTTCAAGTACTCGAGACCTACGAAAGGCTCGGCAAATAAAAAATGGTCTGGAAATTATGCCAAGTGGATTCCGAGGTACTTGACTGAGCTCTCTTGACTTGCATAACCGAGAAAAAAAAATTACTTGTAAGAGAAGGAAATCAAAGGTTGACAATTGCCAGTGAAATTCTCATCGACCGAGTTTCGTGAACGATATTTTAATCAAACACTTGTTTATTTTATTACTCCAGCGCGAACGTCCCTCTATTTACCGTCGAGTCCCTCATAAATTAATAACAATGAAAATTGAACGACCGAGTGAACCGATTTACTCTTGGGTAAATCCTCTTTTACAAAATTTGTAATCCGCTCAGTAATGGAATTTGTGATGCTTCGTCAATGATTCTGATAAGTCCAATCGGGCCGGATTGATTTGAATAAAGGAAGAATACGTATTAAATAGATTCGTAATTCCCTTAGTCCTCCCAATTCGTTTTTTTCACCTGTACCATACATATCCAGGGAATTATTAATTTCACTGATGGAGTCGTCATCCCCAGTAGTCTATACAGACTCCCCCAGAACTCACTATAAAATACCTACAACACATCAGAGAACTCCCCGAGCTACCCTTCCGATTTATCTCCCACCGGTCGTAGCTCCGGAAAAAGCAAAAAGTAATAAAAAAATTCTCGAAAAATTCTGCCTGACATTTTCGATGCACTTTTCGGAAATTTTTAACGCATTCAATTTTCCCTGGAATTTCGCGGTATTGTTATACTGAAAATTCCTGATTTTGTTGGAATAAAAAATGATTGAGAATTAATTGATTTGCCCTCAGGTAAATCTTACAAACTTCGGGGCCAGCTCAATAGTAAAATTTTTGTTCTAACCGCGTAATTGACAAAAAAAATTATCTCCCTGGAATAACGTGGGCGGCACAGAAGGTTTGCTCTCGATTAACTAGTGAACGAATATTCCTCTTTGAAGGGAATGCAGCGGTTCTTCTACATTTTTTTTTCCATCAAACATTCCAAAGCTGTTGAACAACTTTGGAATCAAAAGTATTTTTTATTCTTTAAATAAAAAAAAATAAATTAAAAGAAATTCGTCACTCGACGGCCGAGCCACTGACTCTGTTGATTGTCTTACCCCCATTCAACTGGAACAGTAGGTCCGAGGGAATTGCGCCTGGAACCTTGAGAAAATACAAATGTACACATATGTGGGAGGATCAGTGAGAAGAAGTCATTGTGGGCTCCTCTATCCGGAACGGGAGCCCCTCTTGTTTTTGTTGGCGGGTGGGAGATGGATATAAGTACATTCAACGGGGATGATGTCTATCAGTGTCTTCGCGCTCTCAACCTCAGCGTCGTTCACTTCAACGACGAAAACGAGAGGAAAAGGGGAAAAATTAGTTTGAGTCCGGCTGAAAGTGAAAACGGAAGTCATGATTAAGGTACGCGAGTGATTCCCATGCTGTTGTGGTATTTATCGTGTTGTCTCGTCCGCTGTTAATTAACTCACTCAGAGATTTAATCAACAAGTCGAGAAAGAGGAAAATAAGTAATGACAGCTCCAGGCAAATTGATGAATTACGCTTTTTATTTTGACAATTTCTCTGAGAATTCAGTGACGATAATTAAAATTACTGAAAGGGTTTTAGAAATATTTTTCATCAATTGTAAAAATTTGTTGACTTAAAAAAAATGTTGGAAATGTAAAAGCATTTCCTTTAATCCTAGATTTTGTTTTAAAAAATATAGCTCGCAAATATTTTTAATTGTACGTAGAAGAAGCTTTAAGAATTGTTTTAAACAAATGATAACTCATTTTTCTAGAAGGTGTAAAACACAGAAAATTCAAGAACCATTATTCCCGAGAATATAAATGTTTTTGGATGTTTGAGAATTTTTACGGAACGTCCCAGAAAAATTTAAGAACGAGTTGTTAAAAGTCCCGCTTACGGGGACTCATGGACAGCCATGAGGCCCCGGACGTACGAGTAATTGTTACGAAAATGATCGTAGAATTGACGCGACGATCGACACTTTTTGTAGAATTCCACTTGGCTCCCAGATTACGTTTCGATACGTAACTCTCAATTTTTTTAACTGGTAATTTTTATTAAATATTTCTCTACGTGGAGTTTTCCAAATTTTCTAAAAGAAATTCCCCTTAAAAATCCCAAAAGTGTTGTGTCATTTCGTTCTCTCCGCATTTAACGACAAAAGTTATGGTAAATACTCGATTAATATGCTCATAAAAAAGCATCTGTTGAGCGCGCGAAAGTGACAACAGATAAAATGTTGGTCAGTCCCTGCTGACTCGACAGTTGGAGTCAGATGGGAGGGGAAAGTGGCGAGGAGTCTCGTTGTCCGTCAGACGGAACCAAACTTCATGTGTAAATATAAATAATCCGAGGAGTCGAGGAAGTTCCTCCCGATCCCCTGAACTTTCCCGTCTCCTAGTTTCCGCGTTGAGCGCGGGGAAAAATCGGAGACAAAAAAAAAAGACTCAAGGAAAAGAAAATTGTCCCAATGAGGTAATAAATTGTCGCATAAATTTCCAGCTGCTGAGCCTGCTACTCGCATCGGGTCTCTGCTCCATCGGAGCTGTACTTATTGGTCACAATGGCGCCCATGGACACTATTATCCCGATTATTCCGGGTACGAAGCGCTAACGAACGACTACGAGACTCATCACGTCGTACCAACGGTCTCCGTACCTGTGCACTCCGTCTCAGCTGCACCTTTTCTCGCTCACGAACATCATCCCCATCACGCGGTCGCCCATCACGATCCTCACGGTGAGGATCACGATTACTACGTAAGTGATGTTTTATTTCCAATGATTTCGTAATTAAACTTTTGTGCAATGACAATTTTTTTACGAGCTCGAATCACATAATGAAACTCGACGGGCGATCGTGAGGGAGATTAGACTGGTCTCTCTGGCGCGTTCGCACTGGAGTAATTAATTTTTTCGGGTAGAAAGTTTTTTGGGGAATTCGGAAGTCGAAGTTGGGTGACGATAAAATTAGGCCGAGCTCTGATTCTAATTCAACAATTTTTTTTTTATTTTTGCGTAATTTGGAGAAGAAAATTTGGAAGTTGCGGAAATTGTCGCGAATTAACTGATTATGCAATTTTTTAATGAATTTCAAATTTTGACTGATGATTTAATAAAGCAATGTCGGAAAATTTAGGGAGGCTCGGCGATTGTTAAAAATAAAAAATACTCGTTGTAAAAAATTCCGGAGTAATTTGCCGGCTAATCCAGCAAAACCACTTCGTAATCCCTTCGATTTCCTTTTTCAGTCCCACCCGAAGTACACCTTCAACTACGGCGTCCACGATCCTCACACCGGCGACGTCAAGACCCAGCACGAGGTGCGTGACGGAGACGTCGTTCACGGCTCGTACAGTGTGAACGAGCCAGACGGAAGTGTACGAATTGTCGAGTACACGGCGGATGACCACAACGGTTTCAACGCAGTCGTCAAAAAAGTCGGGCCAGCCGCCCATCCTCCCCCGGTTCATATTGCAAAATACGTGGAAGCGACACCGGAATATTATACCTACGAATTTGATAAACATCACTTGTAGAGTAGATTGAAAATTAATTAATAAATTAATTCAAATGGAAGATAAATTAATTATGAGCGAATGAAGTGATCAACTCGAGTGAAAATACGTTGTTAATTAGATTCAATTCTGCCTCGGACATCTCCAACCGATCCGAGCTAATTAAGAACTAAAATTTCAGAGGATTTCTCACGGACAACGAAATAATAAAAAAAAATCTTCACTGAATCCGTTTAGACCGAACAAGATGTGCTTATAAGTCGCAATTATGAATAATTTGTTGAAAAAAAAATTCTCCTTTGTATTTTTATAATTTAAAATAAAAGAAAAAAAATACTAGACAAGTTTATTTCGCTGATTGTATATTTGTTATTGAGTATTTAATACTCTCTCACAATGAAAAATCCAATTATCCTATTCCATTAAAAATATTAACAATAATAATTTTTAAAGCTGAATAGAAAAGAAGAAAATTTAGAAAATTGTCACGTTTGTGTGTTAACAAATGAAAATGACAAATAAAAAATTCGTAAAAACCCGTTGTAAGAGAATTCGCGATTCTCATTGCGATTTATTTCTCATTCTTCACAAATACTCTCTCTGAAATACAAATAACAAGACCCCCTGTCTCTGCCCCACCATTCATCAAGAAGTCGTGACTGACAATCTCTTGCGAAACATTTTCAATCCAGGAAACCCTGGTAGAATCCTCGTGTACCAAGATGAATGACCAGTTACCTAATTTACATAACTCCTTCACACGTACCTCGTGAAATGTTTTTTTCTTTTTGTTTCTATCAAAAAAATAATTGTAACACTTCCATCCATTGTCGCCCCCATGATCTTGACAAGAGGAATGGGAAAAGCGGTGAGGAATATTATTCATTGCAAATACAAATGGCCTTTTCATAAAACCGAGTGAGTGTTAAACTCCTTAAACAGCAAACTTTTACTCGAGGAAAGAGGAAGCGTCTGTGGATCCATTGTCTTCTGAACGCCGTTTGAATAATGAACTGTATCCACAGAGAGGGACAACAGCAAAAAATAAAGTGAAGGAGGACGAAAAAAAAAACATGGAATTAGTTACGGGAAAAAGTCACTCCATATTCATGATTTCTCATTTTCCAATGCACGCGTTTCAGGATTTTTTCATTCGCTACGCAATTAAAGCGAGGTTTATCGTTGACTAGAGAGGCCTGATGTCGAGCGAGTGAGAAATCTGGGTAGCCAGATAAATAATTGATTTGTTTTTGATAAAACCAATTTCATTTGTTCCTACTTCCGAATGAAAATATTGTAATCATTCAAATTGAAATTCCGCATGGGTGTCTGTGGAATTGTTTTTTAGCTTCCCGATAGGAAGTTATTGGTTTCCCTCCAAAAATGAAAATCGCCAATTTTCTAAATGTCGATGTTTCATGACCAGGAGAACC
>JAPYZM010004242.1:0-13317 GCA_030522845.1 Psyttalia concolor
CCGTCGATGCGTGGGCTTCTGCAATTATTTCCGGTCTATCTATTTCCAATGGAATTTTTATTATATTCTTACAAATTATTAATTTTATGTTTGCCTCGCCAAGAACGTTCATGGTTTTATCCTTTACTTCAGGCCATGCCGTGGTGTATATACCGTCGGGAGTATAAGATAAATTTACTGAATCATTTTTATTTTTAATTAAGAGCTCCTTGAGAGTTTCGAATATTTCCTTTAACGGCACAACCCCATCCCAGGTGATCTGATAATATGTAGTATTTTTCTCGCGTTGTATTCATATTTAGCCCGGTTTTACGGCTTCCTTTGGTATTTTTTTGAGTTTTTTTGTATTTCATCAGGAGTTGGGTCCCTGTGTCAATGGGTTCTCCTGTGGGGGAGACGAAGCAGACCGTCGCCCCCGGCCGTAAAACGATGGTGTCAGTCACTTTGTCGATTTGTTACCTAGTCCAAATTTCATATGAACTTCTTTCTCGCATTCCTCTACGGTAGGCAATTCAATTAGGGGTTTTCTTCTCAACCCGGAGTTTTCTGTAGCGAGATTTTTCGTTACATTTTCGAGGGTTTGATCTTCCCGGTACGATTTTCTATCGGTTCTACTCCGTGGGCGTAGTTGTGAGGCAATTGGGCCTTCTATTGTAGTCGGAGATTTATTTGACTGTGTTTCACTCGAAATTTCTTTCGTAGGAATTTTCATGCTTCGTGTTATAACATTAATGTTTTTTTCGTGGCTATCCGAGTCACATGGAGTTAAATGATTATTATTTTCAATTATATCTTTGGGGGGTTCAATTTTATTCTCCGAAAGTTCTTCCTTACGCTCGGGTTCCTCTGTAGGATTTCTAGAAAGGGCGTCGGCATTTGCATTTGTGCTCCCTTTTTTGTATACAATATTATATTCGTATTCCTCTAACTTAATTCTCCAGCGTAATAATCTAGAAGTAGGATATTTTACACTGCTCAGCCAAACTAAAGGCCGGTGGTGAATGACTAATGTAAATTTACGCCCGTTTAAATATGGTCTGAAATATCTAACCGCAAAAACGATTGCTAATAATCATTTTTCAATCGTTGAATAATTTACCTCCGCTTTGTTCAAAACTCTCGATGCATATGATAGTGGCAAATCTTTCCCGATTTCTCTTTGAGTCAATACTGTGCCAATTGCGTAATTCGAAGCATCTGTAGTTACAATGAATGGCTGATCAAAATCAGGATACTGTAAAATCGGTTCTTCTATAAGTCGATCAGACAGAGTTTCGAAGGCGCTCTGTTGGTCTACCTGCCATTCGAACGGTGTGTCGTTTTTTAAGAGAGATGTAAGGGGGCGGTCTATCTTTGAAAAACCCTCAATAAAGCGTCGATAGTACCCGGCCAAACTTAGAAATTGTTTGATATTTTTCGGATTTTTTGGAATCGGGAATTCTTTAACCGCTTTTATTTTATCTGGATTTTGGCGAACCCCGTCCTGACTGATGATATGCCCTAAATACGCAACACTTTTCTTCAAAAATTCACATTTATCTGGTTGCAATTTTAAATCTCCTTCTCGCAATCGTATCGCTAATTTCTGAAATTTTGCCCTATGTTCTTCAAATGATTTTGCATAAATAACGATATCATCTAAATAAACAAACATTTCTTGACCTTGTAGCCCGGTCAGTGTTTGATCCATTAACCTTTGAAATGTTGCTGGTGCATTTTTAAGTCCGAAAGGCATCCGACTGTATTCATAATGACCGTGGGGTGTGGAAAAAGCGTTTTTTTTCTTTATCTCTTACTTCCATTGGTATTTGGTGAAATCCAGATGCAAGATCAAAAACTGAGAAATATCTGGCACCCCCTAACTGGCCAAGAATTTCATTTATTTGTGGCAAGGGGTACGCGTCGCCGACCGTTTTTTCATTTAAAGCTCGAAAGTCGATAACTAATCGCTATCGCGCATTTCCCTGTGAATCTTTCTTTTTCGGTACTACCAATAATGGGGAATTATAAGGGGATGTAGATGGAATAATTATTCCAGATTCTAACATTTCGTTGACTTGTTTTTTAATTCATAGTATGTCATAGTATGAGTTGAACTTAATGGTTCGTCAGGAATATGAAAAATGTCATGATTTTTTGTTATCAAGGAACGTATTTCAATCAGTTCTTCGTCATTAAGATCATGTAGGCGAAGCAATTGCTTTACTTTCTCGGCACGATCAGGAGTCTCGGATTTTGTCAAACAAGATATTCGATAAGCTACTTGATTATCAGTTATTTCGTCATATTCTTCTAGAGTAACTGGGGGTTGTTTATAAATTTTTAAAACTGAGTCAGTATTTATGGCCTCTAAGAAGACTCTGCCTTTACAATTTGCAACTGATGCTTGACCTATAAATAATTTATCACCAAGAGGAAGTCTCGGTAGATAACCGGCTGGTGGGGAACCATTTGCAACTATTAAAAATATCGTTTTCTAGCTCCTAGCGGGGAGGATAATAACATCTTCTGTAGTAAAGGGGATTTCAACATGTTGTAATTGTAATTATCGAGTGAAATAATTAACCTTCGCCGACTGTGATGCAAGGAAAGGCGAGCCTATGATACCGTCCTGTTGAGTTCCTAATTCATTTCCTACTATGTGAAAAAGAGTTTTCTGTCTGAAAAAGGGGATAGTGACGGTGCCTTCAGTGAGTAAACCAGTAGAAGCTATGCCGTTTATTTTTATTGTTCGAGTGGAATCGACCACGTTACCTGGCGCTAATGCATTGCTCTTTATTAAATTAATTTCAGCTCCCGTAGCTATCATTAAGGAAAAAGGAGTTTCTTGGGTTGGTCGACGTAAGACTATCGTAGGAGTATTCGTTGCGTTATTTACGTTGTATAAAGAGCAATCTCCTCCATGGGCTGATTCGACATGGTAGCGCAATGGGCTACCCTTTTCTCCGTACCCGCGCTGGACGTGGAGGGGCGAGATTCGTTTCCCGAATTCTGTTGTTGTGACTCGTTTTCCCTTTGTATTCTAGCATCTTGGTATTTTTTCTTTCGGCATTCTTGGATAGTGTACCCTTTAAATTTACAGAAGCTGCAAGCTACCGGTTTTGGACGACCCTTCTTTTCCCAACAATATTCCTCCATGTGACCCACTTTTTGACAGAATTTACAAAATCTTTCCCCCCGGATTGCATTTATCCTAGGATATTCCGGTTTTCTGTATTGAACTTTATTTCTTTGATTGAAATTTCTTTGTAATTGGGGCCAATAATTTCCCGAAGTGTTACCATGCAACTCGTCACGTGCCAGTTTTCCTTTTCTGCCGCAATGGCTTCACGTATCGCGATGTCTAAATTCAGACATTTACAAGGGTTTACGTTAATCCCATATTTTAGTCCTCGTGTGAAACAATGAATAGCTTCTTGTTCAGTATCAATTTTAAAACTTCTTTGTGACCCGCCGTTTTTCGCATACGTATTAAAAATGCTAAGCATGAATTGACGAGCTCTATTTCCGTACACAACAACCGGTTCGAATTTTTTGTGGGATTGTCGGATGTATTGGATGGGTTGTATAAATTAGAACACGCGGTATACGGTAGAAATTGAATACGATTTATTCACAGCAAGTGTCGATGTTTACACCTTGAGAGCTAAGGGTCATCTCCCTCGCGACAACGGTAGACAATGATAAGCCGGCCGAATACGATGCATGAAATATTCTCCCTAATATGAATGTACAGTAATATAAGTAGCTTTGCTACATTTTTCTTGCATTAACCGCCCAAGTTTGCCTTGCAATTGTGCTAAAGATTCTATCGGTGCAAATAGATTTTGTAAGAAGGTAACTAACTCATTTACAGAACTTAATTGTCTGCCTCAGATCGCGTTAGGGTCCATGTTAGGGTCAACCATGTTTTTTGCTTCTTCACGCCTCTCGGAAAATTCCTCAAAAAAGGAGGGATCTCCCTCGAACTCAAGTATGGCGGAAAGCGCATCCTGCAACGTAACGGTAGTCCCTTGTACAATAGCGTACGGTACTGGGGCGAGACTCATAGGACGAAAGATTCCGTTCGTTCTTTTTGACATCGGAAGATTAGCATCGCCTGCTTCTACCTGGTCTTTAAAAAGCGGGCCAGTAAAGCGAGGGATGAATGGCTGCTGTTTTTCCGTCGTTTTATATGGGTTTGACGGGACAAAATCTAATTTTAATTTACAAGGATCTTGTTGATTTCCGAGATTTGGTAGTCCCTGATACTGAGGTGGCCTAGGCAATGGAAGATCTCGGAAATTCCAATCAACTAAATTTTGATTTGATTGGTTATTGATATTGTTTAAATTTTCGAGATCTTGATCTTTAATATATTTTGCTTGGAGATTTTGAGTTCCCCCATGACCCAGAAATAAGTTTCTTCCAGCATCTTCGTAATTGCCAGCGTTGAAAACATCTTGAAAATTATTAGATTTCGGAGGCATATTACGTGTCCTGTTAAGAGCTTGAACGTTAACAATGGCCTCATTGGCGGAATTCTTATCTGCAATAGTACCTACCACGAAAGTATTTTGCTGAAGATTTGCGCAGGGCGCCGGTAATTCATGATTTTCTGAATGTAAGTTTTTTGATCCAATTTGACGTTCTTGCATTCGTAATTGCCTATAAATTTCCGAAAGAACGCCGGCTTCTCGAAGCTCAGCAGTAGCAGAAGGCTCATTGTTAATAAATTTTTTCATAGATTTTAATTGATCGGGTGGTATGTCCCGTTGTTCTCGAAGTCGCGTTATAAAAGATTTATTTTTTAACAACCATCGTGGGTTGAGAGTGATCTGTACACCCCTCATTTTATTTTGAAGTGTCCCTATACTTGAAATGGGGGTTATCCCTGAGGTGACAGATATAACTGGGGCGGCTGTACCAAAAATTGTAGTAAAAGGTAATCTTGATATTCCCGGAGTTGACGTTATAAATTGTGGATCTATTATTCCTGCGATCTGATCGATGTTTCGATAGGGATTACTCTGCCTCGCTGACGTGGATTCTATTTCTCCATCGCTAAGTGGTCTGTTATGATTTCCTAGACTAACACTGGATGGTTGATATAAATTTCCCTCAGTACCCACTCTCGGAAATGCCCCGGAACGTGTGACAACCATTTTCCCGTTTTACATCGCCAGACCGCCAAGGCCAAAGAGGAGCCTCAAGGTTCACGTCGTCAGGAGCAGGATACAAAGGTCAGAAATGACCCTGCAAAGAGTCAATTTCGGCAATTGCGGTAAGAATTCTTCATTCAAGAACACACGTGAAAAATTCTTCAAGAAAAATCACAGCAGAGATCAAGCAAGAAGATACAGGATGAGATTATCACTCTATTCATCACCTTCATCTTTAGGCGAGTGCAAATCAAGAGCAAAAGCCTGCTTGATAAGCCTGATAAGGAGAATGGCCCAAGATAGCATTCTTTCTCAAGGATACCACGACTTCGTACAAAAGTACGAGGAGCTTGGACACATGAAGCGTGTTCAAGAGCCAATTGACACCTCAACACCCACTTATTAGCGTCTGCACCACGGGGTCATGAGAGGAACAAATCAAACGACCAAATTGAGAGTGGTATTCAACGGATCCAGCAAAACCACCACAGGAGTGTCCCTCAACGAGATCATGGACACAGGAGAAAAGATTCAACGAGACATATCAGATGTGCTACTTCGGTCTAGACGTCATCAATTCATTTTCATGACAGATATCACGAAAATGTTTAGACAAATCAACGTACATCCCGCAGACTGACCGCTGCAGCAAATTCTCTGGATAGATTCAGAAGGAAAATTCACCACTTTTTAACTCACCACTGTGACATATGGCACACGTTCAGCACCATATCTAGCCGTTCGTGTACTTCAACAGCTAGTGGAAGATGAAGGAAGCAGATGCCCGCTAGCAATAGAGCCAATGACCAAAGGAAGATATGTAGATGACATTTGTGGAGGAGGAGATTCACCAGAAGAACTCAATGAAGTAGCAATTCAGGTGGAAGAACTGTATCGTGCTGGAGGCTTTCCCCTTGCCAAGTGACATAGCAACTGATCAACCTTGCACTCAACTATTTCACCTGAGGCAGTTTCTCAAGAAGAACGATTCATCGAAGATATTCAGACCAAGATATTGGGAATATCTTGGGATCCGAAAGAAGATCAATTCACGTTCAACCCCAACTCACCAGAAGATTCAACCAGAAGAGATTCGACTATCACCAAGAGAGCAATATTGTCAGATATAGCACAATTATTTGATCCCTTGGGACTTATTTCACTGCTGATCATCAGGGCGAAAATACTTCTTCAAAGGCTCTGGCTGGAAAAGCTGGGGTGGGATGATCCACTAGCTTCACCTACAGAGCAACGATGGATTCAATTTCGAGAGAACTTATCAGCACTATCAACCCTCAGAATTCCAAGATGGCTGGGATTGAGAGCGGATTCAACAGTAGAGGTGCACGGCTTTTCAAATGCCTCGAAGATGGCAATGGCTGCAGCAGTGTACCTGAGAATCACCCATCAAGAGACAACAACCGTCACCCTAGTCAGCTCCAAGGCAAAGGTGGCCCCATTCAAGGGACTCACCATCGCAAGGCTAGAGTTGTCAGCTGCCGTACTTCTTGCGAAACTCACCAAGTATGTGATAAAGCAATTGGAATTACCTAACGTGCCGTGTTTATGTGGACAGATTCAGCAGTCACTCTTCACTGGATCAATTCACACCCTTCAAGATGAAAGGAGTTTGTGCGAAATCGGGTCGCACTTCTTCACGAGCTGATACCGAATTCAGCTTGGAAGTTCATCCCTGGAAAAGAGAACCCAGCGGAGTGTGCCCTCACAGGACTTACATGTCCAACAATTAAAAAATCAGACATTGTGGTGGACAGGACCACGATGGCTTCAGGACAACTCATCAGAATGGCCAGCAGAGGTACCTGCAGCAGACTTACGTCAGGATCTGGAGGAAAAATCAGGAGTTCTCTCAGCTTCCATTCATTGTCCGTGGGACTTACTAGAGGGATATTCAATACTGGTGAGGCTACTGAGAATCACCGCAATTTGCAGACGAGTGATTGCAAGATTCAAGAAGATACCTAATTCATCCTTGGCAATACCACTAACTCTCAGTGATCTAGAAGACTCTCGCATGGTTCTGATCAAATTAACTCAAGCAACCCACTTCACTGAAGAGCTAAGAATCCTATCAAGAGGACAGCTGCTTAGCAAGTCCAATTCGCTATCAAAGTTGACTCCATTCGTGGACCGTCAGGGGGTCTTACGAGTTGGCGGCCGTCTTCACTTTGCTCCCATCAATGAAGAGAGCAAACTTCAGGCAATTTTGCCAATGGACTCACACCTAGCTCAACTCATCATCAAGAATGCCCATAGAAGGACCTTCCATGGGGGGACTCAACTAACTCTGACTCACGTAAGAATATCATATTGGATGTTAGCAGGGAAAGCTCCTATCAGATCATTCATCATCAAATGTGTTCCTTGCGCCAGGCAAAGAGGAATTCGTGCCCAACAGCTCATGGGACAATTGTCAAGCGCTCGAGTTACTCCAACGAAGGCACTCACAATTACAGGCGTCGACTACGCAGGTCCAATTTCACTCAGAACCATGAGGGGCAGAGGGGAGCCAAAACCTACAACGGATGGATGGCGATCTTTGTCTGTATGGTGACTTCAGCAATTGACATAGAAGTCGTGAGCGACTATTCAACAGAGCAATTCATTGCGGCTTTCCGGACATTCATCAGTCGACGGGGACGCTGTCACAACCCCTACAGTGACATGGGTACCAACATTATCGGCGCAGAAAAGGAACTACGACGCCTATTCACCTCAGGGACTGCAGAATATCAACAATTATCACGTACAAAATATCAACAATTATCACGTCTGCTGATGGATGATGGTACGCAGTGGACATTCAACCCCCCTTCTGCTCCACATTTTCGAGGGAAGTGGGAATCAGCCGTGAAGTCAATCAAACATCATCTACGAAGGACAGTAGCTGATTCACCCATGGCCTACAAAGAGTTTACCACTCTACTGACACAAATGGAGGCGGTACTAAATTCAAGGCCACTAGGACCAATCACCGACGACCCAGCTGATCTCAGCGTTTTGACACCAGGGCATTTTCTGATGCTCGATTCACCAACAACGCTACCATCTTTAGACTGAATCAACCCGAGCCGACTAGGTCGCTGGCAGTTAATTCAACAGAGATTCCAATACTTTTGGAACGTGTGGTCCAGAAGTCACATTCAACAGCAGCAGACGATCACCAAATGGCGTCATCCAAGCCATGAGATTAGGACTGGTTCATTAGTTCTAATCACTGATGAGAGATTCCCACCATCCAAGTGGCCGTTGACACGGGTTACGGCACTGCACCCTGGAAGAGACGGATTGACCAGAGTCGTAACCCTCCGCACGGCAAATTCAACCTACCAGAGACCTATCACAAAGTTGGCGATCTTACCCGTTCTCCCAGCAGAAGAGTAAGACGCCAATTCTATTGAATCATTTTAATCAGATTTTTGTTCCAGAGTTGAAACTCAAATCACATCGGCAAGCAAAAGTCAACAATTGCATTGCCGACGGCGGGGAGTATGTTCAAAATGTTGTCAATTTTTTGGGCACCCGGGTTAGCGCCACCTCGAAATTCACGAAACCAAGGAGCAGGGTCCTTTGGTTTCCCCCTCGCCTTAGCGTAGGTCGGTCGTTGTTCGTCTTCGTCCGTCGCCCGTTGTCTTGACTCTGAGTCGCTATCAAGGTGTTAATTCGTCCGTCTACGGTCTGCTGTCGTATTCGCATGTAATTAACATTTTCTAAAACGCCTACCGTATTGTTCAACTATCACGAAGTAAACTCGCTAGACATTTACAACGTCTAGAGAAGTTGTTTTGTGTAAGGAAAATTCATCGATCAAGTTGTGTTTTCAAGGCATTTACAACGCCGAGAGATCATTAGTGGAATCACGTTCAATTCATAGTTCAGTTCAAGTTTAATTCAAGATTAATAAATTCAAGTTTAATTCAATTTCTTGCGGAAAGACCTTTGCGGTTTAAAATCATCATTTATTCTTTATTCCTTGTGACATTCTCTTGTGAGCAAAACATTAATATTTGTTTAGACATTTTAAGACTGATTAAAGCTAATTTTCGTGAAACAGTGAAAGTGTCCAAGTGTTCCCCCTTTACTAACCTTCGACCTGTTCACTACACAACCCTCAACATTCATTGAAGATAAATTCAACCAATATTAGTAAACCAGATAAAAGTTTAAAGAAATCAATTCAAATGAATAATTTTGTGGAACTCCAAAATTAAATTCAACGAGAGAGTAAATTCACAAATTGAAAATTAATCAAGGCGGTATTGAAAACACTTACAAAGATATTTGCAAGAGCTTCCAAAGACGGTTATGTTTCTACGCGGGATGCCAAATCAATTATTCAACACAATATACTTGAATACCGTGTTTAAATTATTATGGACAAATAATTAATAGGTTTAACTCAGGTACGGTTCGATAAGACATCTATCATGTTCGCCTTTGCGCTGCGTTATTGATCGAGGCATAATTTTACTAACCATTAATGCTGTGATTGTCAGATACTAAAAATGCTGCTGTCCCAGCAGTGTCTGCTGTATGGATACTGCTACTAACGCCGGATGTAAATAATGATGTAAATGAATCCGTTGAACTCTCGGATGTATTAGATTCACGTCGTTGTTGAGTTTGTCCCCATCCTAAAAACTGATTCAGATAGGGTGGCGCATCACCACTGGCATTTGATGCGGTAGAATCTCGGCGAGGCACTGTTCGTTGAGCACGAATGAAAGGATTCTCTTGTTGCGGCGTAAATGTCCCTCCTTGTGTACCTTTCAATGAAATCCATAATTAAAGTCCATAATTTTATTTTTTTGTCAGTATTGCCGGATAGGAAAAAATCCGTGTTTGGAAACTCTGTCAAATACGTTTGGAAGAATTTTTCAAAAGATTTTTTTGGGTTAAAAAGATCTTCAAAAAACTAATATCTGCCAAATATATCTTCCCTTCGGAAGACAATGTTTATTACTAAGGATAAAAGATACGGAGTCTCGCTTCTGTTGTTAACTTAATAATACCTATTGCACTCAGTACCATCGTTCTCCTACCTAAATAAGGGATCAACATAAATTAAAAATTTTCTATTCGCGGGAAGAAAAATATCCGTCTTTGGAAACTCTTCCAAATAGTTTTGAAGAGAATCTTCAAAGATTATGTCAAAGATCTTTTTGGGTTACCAAAAAGATATTCAAAAGACTACTATCTTCCAAATATATCTTCTCTTCGGAAGATAACTTTTTAGTATTAAGAAGGAAAAATGCGGAGTCTCGCTTCGTTTTTCAACTTAATAAATTCGATTTTACTCCATACCATCGTTCTCCTACTTCAATAAGTGATAAACACAAATTAAAAATTTTCTATCGGAATGGGTTTTGAACCTACAACCTATGGAGACGCAACCTAACGCGTTACCAGGGAGCTATCGCACGCAATTGCTATTGGTGGTAATCGGTGTCGCCCATATAAATGACAGCTCTCTTTTTTTCACAACTCATAGATGACAATGATAAATCAAGCCTACAAATAGAAAAAATGTATATTTTAATTAGTATTATCACTATTATGTTTCTAGAAGAAAACCAATTTTTCTTCAAAAAATATTTTGACCGAAAAATTAATTTTTTTAAAGGGACGTTTATTAACTTGAAGTTGACGTTACCCCCGATGTACCAGAAGATGAAAATAGGTCTGCTAAGGGGCTAATTCCGTTCATCGAGCCCCCAATAAGTAAATAGAGCGAATTAATCACACAGCGAAATGTTCTTGTGAAACACGGGATTTGAAAAGATAATTTACCATTTTTTTAAATGGTAATTTCCTATTTTCTGACGTCGTAAATTACGAGATTTTCCCCGTATTTTACGTTGGTCCAATCTCGTAACTTACCGTCTTCGAATCTCGTAATATTCGATATCTCAATCTTGTATTTTTCGCGATTGAGATATCGTCAACGAGAATTTTAAAAACCTCAATTATGATTTTAAAAACGTAAGTTACGAGATTATTTGAGTAATTTACATATTAAAAATCATAAAATACGATGGATGTTCCTGCAAATTACCAGAATTACCATTTTTCAAATAAAAAAAATTTTGTAACTTGACTTTCTTTTTTGACATTATGTCGGAATCTAATGGAGATGGAATATTTTTAGTGAGGACCTTTTTTGTAGGCCTCGTTACATTCTACAATAAAGGTCTGTGAGATTTTTACCGGTGGACTAGGGTGGATGGGCGGAAATGAAAAGTTGGGACTGGTGAATGAAATGATGATCGCAGAGAAGCGGGTTTATAGCACCAAGGCAAAGTCCATTTATTGAGAAAATCAGGGTTAATAGTATATAAAAGTCGAAATTAGTGGACTGTATAGCAAAAGAAAAGGGTGAATCACTGGATAAATAACTTTTTTGGGTGAAGATAAACAAAAATGATAATGAAAAATATTACTGGGGGATTTCCGACAAGAGGTGATAATCAAAGCGATGGGGGTTCGCTGAATATTTCTAGTTGACCGATCGGTGACGACGTACGGTGATAACTGCCGGTGGGAACTGAATAATTGGTAGGACACATGGGTGTCCAAGGAGTCTCGTTAGCCCCACTCTCATGGTTCCGAAATTGCATTTCTGGTGATAGTCAAGCGTAAATTCCAACATACCGCCCGCATTCATCAGGGGCGTGCTGAATCACCAGCGTTGGATCCTGTTGGTGAAGGTGGCTGTTCAATGTCTGCTTCCGGTGGTAATTCTGTTGGTGGTGGATCGACAGGTAGACGACAGAGTTTGTGAATTGCTCTGGTGAAGTTACCGTACTCTGTGCGTCACTCTGCTATGGTGTTCAAGGGGTTTTCTGATGGTTGAGCTGACTCTACCCTTGCTGTTCGCACTTCGGCGACTCTGGTGAATCCATCTCTTCCAGGATGAACTGCGGTGACTCTGGCTATTGGCCATCTTGATGGAGGATAATTCTCATCTATCATCAAGATTAAATCTCATACTTGAAGATCGTCCTGTCGGTGTTGCCATTTGTCTCTGGGGTGTTATCTCTGGAGACACTCTCTGGACCAGCGTTTCCAAAATTGCCAGACAGTCTGGGTGATTTTCTTTCACTGGTGAAGTCTGCTTCTCTCATCTGGCAGTGTTGAGGGTTCTGGAACGGTGGCGAGTGGCTCTCCTATGAGAAAATGTCCCGGTGTTAGAGCTTGCAGGTCCTCTGGGTCGTCAGGCATCTTGCAGATAGGCCGTGAATTTAAGCAAGCCTCAATCTGGTTCATAGGTGAAGTGGGTCTAACCCATTATTCATTTCAAGTGGTGTTTTACAGACTTGATCGCTGCCTCCCACTTTCCTCCAAAGTGGGGCGACCGTGGTGGGATGAACTTCCATTGAGTTCCTTGGTGAGCCAGTCCTGCCTGGATTCGGTGATTCTAAGCTGTTTGTTGGTGATATATCTCTTCTAGCTCTCTGGAGGCTCCGGTGAAACCACTACCATTGTCACTGTATATGACAGCTGGAATTCCTCTTCTGCCGGTGAATTGTTTATAGGCTCCGATGAATGCATCGGTCGTTAATCTGGTGACGACTTCGAAATGAATAGCGGAGGTGGAGAAACAAACAAATACGGCAATGTGAGCTGCAGATACTTTAGCGTTGGTGGGCCTCCATTTTTGAATGGGGATTGGACCTGCATAGTCCACTCCGGTGTGTAGGAACGGTCTTACAGGTGTGACTTGTGGTGCTGGCAATTGTCCCATTAGTTGTTGCGCTCGCAAGCCTCGGTGTCTGGTGTAGATCACGCAGCGGTGGATATGTGCTTTCACAGCGTGCCTGCCATCAATAATCCAATATCGTTGACGAATAAATGCCAGGAAAGCCTGAGTCCCTCCGTGGAGAGTTTTCTGGTGCGCTTCTTCGATAATTAAGGTGGACAGTCTGGCGAATCGCAGCAAGATGATGGGCTGTCGTTCCTCAGGGTTGAGAAGGGCGTTTTTCAATCGGCCTCCAATTCTCATGGTGTGTTGCTCGTCAAGTACTGGTGTGAACTTTGCTATTCGATGAGTTCTCGAGAGTTGACCTCCTTGGTGTAGTCTCTGTAACTCAGAATGGAAATATTGTCCTTGAGTTACAGTGACCCAAAACATCTTGGCTTCGTGCAGCTCTCTCTG